>RAHM01000172.1:941358-1153341 GCA_003713295.1 Parotia lawesii | reverse complement strand
AAAAAAGAGTTTTTTTAAAACTGGGGGCAGAAAAACCTTTGCGTTCAAACCAAAATAATTCATCTTTAAAAAATTAATAACCCCATGTAATAGTCCATGTCTTACAGTGTAACAGAACTGTGAGTTTTCATGGAAGAGATGTGTCACACCACAGCAGTTTTTTTCCTTTTTTTTCCCCTTTTCTTTTAAGTCTGTTAATAAACTTCCTTATAGTCTGTAAGTTTTGTGCCTGCTTTGCTTTTTCTCTTAATGCTTATCTCACAAAAACAACATCAAAGTATTGTATAATTTGTCTTTAAAACCACTACAACTTGCTAGTCAACACCCATCACGAGATCAACATCCATCATGAGAATACCACAGTTCCATTTGGACTTGCGTGAGATGTCCTCTGGGGTGTTGTTATGCAAAAAAACTTGGGGGAAACAGCCATACACTGCAGATGAGTCTACAGAATTTCCCCTAGAAGAACTGTAGTTATAACACTGTTCATCATGAGAGGTATGCAGAGGGAAAATTTCCACCAATGTCTAGAATTTTCTTCCTAGTCTCTATTATATCTGGTCTGGAATTCGTTATTAGCAGTAGGATCTTGATGTTTTTATATGGACACGTTATTTTCATGTCAGAATTTTATCCAGTCAACAAAGGGAAAGTGAGTAAAATAGGAAAAACCAAGCTATTCATTTTAACCGTGGAAAGTAGATTATATTGTTTCATAAATAATGACAATTAATTTCTCTTAAATAGGAAGGCAATCCCAACCCAAGTATGAATGAGAGCTGTTGATTCATTCTGCACTGTTTTGTGTTTGTTCTTTAGTTGTGAAACCAATGTGTTATCAGGTCCTGCATCCTTCAGCATTTTTATTAGAGAGAATTGCTGATAAATATCTCCACTTTTCAGGGAAAAGTTGAAGAAGCTCTAAGGGCCTTTGAAGCATTAGTGAATCAATATCCACAAAGTCCTCGAGCAAGATACGGGAAAGCACAGGTACTTGGAAAAAAAAGTGATAGGTGTTGAAAAAAAGCTAAAATAAACATTTTGTTTTACCAGTTGAGTTATAAACACCAGTAGGGATTAATTTATACATTTATGGAGGTTTCCTAGGTAAAAAAAGAATCATGTGATCTGTCATATTGTATCTSTTTCAGTCAACTATCCTTCCCCAATTACTTCGGCAGCTTTTATGTAACTTCAGTGGCAAGTATTGTAAATATCAACAAAATAAGGTACATCCTGTAGATCTCGGGAGAACTGTCGGGTGAATGGCAAGAGATAATTACCAACTAATGGTCTGGTGCAGGAACAACAGGCAGGACTTAGCTGTTACATCCTATTTGCTGTAGCTGGTAAATCAACACATCAGTCAGCCTGGGATAAATGCTGGTTTTTGCTCTAATGGGAATAGAGAAGAGGATTTGGAGTTTTTATAGACAGAGTGTTAAAGGATAAAGAGCACAGATTCTTAGGCAAGGAGGCTTAATTAGCTTTACTTGTGGAGTGAGTTGTGTTTCAGGTGTTTCCCTTCAGAAAAAACCAAAAAAATCCAAAACACAGAAGGCATCAGAAAATAATCTCATTATTCATGATACTTTTAGGCTGTGTTGGGATGTCTCAAAAGGGAATAATATTTGAATTTTCCTAAAGAGTAGGATAATCCTTTTGCACTAGGAGTAATAAAAGACTCCTTGAACTCATGTTAGTCAACATGAACAAAGTGAAGCCCCCACTAAGGAAGAAATGGTGCTGTTAGACAATTGATGAGGGCCTTGGAGTCACAACCAGTGTCCACTTGGCTAATAATAGTCATGCTAAAACCAAAACTGTGATTATTCAAAAATCTGTCACACACGCACTTGATACACACCAGACCAAATTCTTCAGTGTTCTCTGTGGTGACAGTCTGCTGAACTCTTTGCCTCTTTACAGTAGGAGACCACTTTGTTCATATATGTGATGGACTTATCTCTGTCAAGTTACACTTCTAATGTTTACCGTTTTTTACAAATCTACTCATTATATCTAATGGAATATGCTTTCTGCCTCCTCAATGGTTTTAGGGAGAAGGGCAGGTCACTGCAGCCAGTTGTGAAGTTTATTCTCATTCAGAATTCCCATCTCAGTGACTCAACTTCATTTGTCCATTTACAGCAATTTGTAATCACGCACTACTTCTTTAGTAATCCATGAAAGATCAATACAGACCAAGATCTGAAGTAATAATGAGATGCACTTTCTGGGAGTATATAAAAACAATGATGATTTCGTTTCCTGTAGCCTTTGAAGGTTCATACTAGTCATTTTACTGAACAATCATATTAATATTACCAATGACAATTTTATTGAATCCAGTATGTGTCTGTTCAAGCTGTTTGAAGGAACAGGAAAACCATGGGGTTCAGACGATGAATTATTCTTAAGATTTGCATTGTAACACAGTAATATTTTTAAATTGGCATTCATAGCAACAAAATTCTTTTAAATTTGCTATTTCTCATCGAAAACTAAAAGTAAAACTGCAGAGAAGGATAAGGTTAAAGGCCTTGAAGGTGAAAGGTAAAGAAGGTCAAGAATTCACCACAAAAATGTACTTCTCCATTTCTGTGAAGCATGAACCACCATTACACGCTAATTTTGTAGATTTGGTTTTTAATAAGACCTGAAGATTGATTTTTTTCTGGATCTCTTAATGATTTTAAAAGGCCAAAAGTTTTCCCAAAATAATCTGCAAATATTTTGTTATTGGTGTGTTTTTCAGAAATATGAACATTTCTTAAATTGATGTCTGGATTACACTTGAGCCAGATAAAATAATACTCTACAGAATTCATTAACATCTTTACAGCTGAAAAGAGCAGCAGATGGGTTTTTAACCTCCTTATATGATTTATACTGGTGAAGTTATGCAGATTTTATGCTGACAATTTTTGCTTCTTTGTTATATGTCTTTAATATTCTTTGCCCTGCAATTCTTTTGAAAAAAAGGAGAAATAAATTTCCTAGTGAATGTACATCAGAAGAAATAAGTTATTGGTAAAAACTGATTTCTGAAGCTGTCTCTGAAAGCTGCTTGATGAACTGTTTGGCCGAATAACCATATTTTTTGGTATTTACAATACTAAGTTTTAAAGCAACTCAAGGAAAAAATTAAAGCACGGAAGTGCAAAAAGATTTAAGATACTTGCTATACCATACCCAGTTAAAGCAATTAACACAGTTGAAGCAATTTCATTTAATGTGTGTGTTTGATGCAACAGTGAGTTTAAATAGAACAAGAGCTCCTGCACCATCATGCTTGTCATGCATCTCCCTTGGCTCTTGTCTTAAGAAAGAACATAAGCCAATAAATATAGGAGTATTTGGGAAGAATGCATTAAACACATGAAAATGCATGCATTTATATGAACAATTCACAGCAAGCCTTCAAAAATTCTGCATTTGAGACATAGTCTTTTTCAGCTATGGAAGCAAATGAACGTGCCTTACCACAGGTGAGATCAGTCATAGCTTCTGTTAGATTCACTGAAGCTGTAATTTCACTGTAGAGAGCTTATATATCCTTTGGTCTGCTTCTGAACTTGATGAACAAGTTTAAGTTTTGAAGGAGTTGTAGGGTACATATTCTATCAACACACACAAGTCAAAAAGCAATTCCTAATTCATTTTGCAAGAAAGAATGTAAATGAATTTGTGTCAGAATAGATGAAAATGTTTGTTGATGTGTTTTGATCTGTGTGTTGCTTCCAGAGTGAGGCTTAGGATACAAATAGTCCACAGGCAAAATTTTGCATTTCTTCTGTGTTGTTAAAACAGAGTGCTTCATCTATTTTTGAAAACAGAAATTATGAATTCTGCAAATATTAATCAAAAATCTATGTTAATGTATGTTTCAGGTGCAAATTTTCTCGTACTTTAAACAGTTTGTTGGTAATAAGATTTAATGGTAGTTCTAGTGTTCTTTCCCATAAAGCACAACCCATAGTCTAACAATTGCATAGTTTGCCTGGTCAGAAAGCAGTTGGGTTTCAGTCTAACAGATGATTATGTGTCCTAATAATGGTTTTGTGATTCTTTCTAGTCTGAAGATGACTTAGCTGAGAAAATGAGAAGCAATGAGATGCTGCAACAAGCTATCAACACCTATGATGAGGTGGTTAGTCTGCCAAATGTCCCTTCAGACCTGATAAAACTGAGCTTGAAGCGGAAAGCAGACAGGCAGCAGTTCCTTGGTAAGTTTTGAGGATGGTATAAAAATTACAGAAGTGCGAGCAAGGATTTAGAGAGATCACTAAGGATTTAGAAGTACCAATTCTATTGAATTTTTAGTAGGACATGTCTTCCTAGTGTCTTAAATTAAAACCATTTCTACGTTATTTAAAATTTTTCTAGGGAGTTAGTGTCTATAATTTATGATAATAGGGCCTGTAGAAAGCTGCAGCAGATGCTATGAGAAGCTATGATAAGAAGTCAAAAATTTTTATTGGCAGACAAAGAAGAAACTTTTCTTTTTCTACTGAAGCTGAAGAAAATCAAGAGGACATTACTGGCATAAGCACAGTAAACACACTCAAAATAAACTTTCAGTAAACACAGAGCAGAATGGAATTGAACACAGGGATAACATCCCCAAGATTTAGGTTTAGATTCTAGTTCTAGACCTCAGTTCTATGATGTATGAGAAGTACTGATTAGAATAAGAGGCACAATCAAGAGTTCTGTTCCCATGGGTTGGATTTTTAATATCAAGTTGTTTTGATCTTGCTGTTCCTTAGCAAGACCTCATTTAGGAAGTCAAGGAACAATACTTAATTTTAAGCACGTAAAGCATGATAAATTTCATAATGGAAGTAGAGTAGAACAATTACTTAACACTAGAAATTAATTTAATTACTTAATTAAGGTGAAGTTTATTATTATGTGTTTACTTAGTTTTGTCCAGTGCTTTGCTCTCTGTGTATGATGGAGCAACCAAAGCTTGAATAATGTTACTTCTGCACTGTGAAGGGTTCTCCACAAGAGGCTGCCATAACACTGTGTGATTGCAGTGATGCCCTGAAATATTCCTGGTACAGCTACACCCCCAGTGACAGCCAGGCAGCTGAACGTGCTCCTGTCTGCACAAGTTTTTTCCGGGTTCTCCTTCTTGATCATCAGTGAAAATGGAGCACTTGCCTCTGATTTGTGTTTCCTCAGATGTTGTGTAAACATCTTGCTACTGTTTCTTATATCTGCACTTGTAATTAAGTCTTGTTCAATCAAATCAGGTCGCATGAGGGGTTCCCTGGTTACTCTACAGAAATTAGTTCAGCTGTTTCCCACTGAGACTTCATTCAAGAATGACCTTGGTGTTGGTTACCTCTTGATAGGAGATAACAGCAATGCTAAGAAAGTATATGAAGAGGTGAGTTTCCATTCCAGCCAAGGAGAATTATTATTTATATTCCTATGTTCATTTGAAAGATTGATTGATTTTAACTTTTTTAGTTGTTAAACATGTCACACGTAAGATTTTGAAGGGTTAATTCAGATACGATTTTTTTTCTAGTGCAGTCATCTTCTAATTTTAATTCTTATTTTCTGATACTGTCATGCTAAGTTTTTCCTCATTGACAGAGGAATGCAGATTATTTCCACATGCATTATAATAATTGAAATCTTTTACCTTCTGGTAGTCAGGTTTGGAATATATTGTCAACACATCTAGGTGTGTTGTATGTAATATGTAATATGTAATGCATACCATAAAAAAGGATAACCAATCTTCAAGATAAGGAAAGAAGAGTAAGCCAGTTTCTCTACAGGAAGAGCATCTCTARGCATGTGATCAGGTAGATCAGTACTCACAAAGCTATTTAACCTTAGTTTTTTCATCTTTTTATAGGCAGCTTAAAATCTGTTATTCTTCCATGATGTTTGTAGTGTGGACAATTCATTGGATTTATATTTCTGTCTTATACTATGCTTATCTGGCTGGGGAAACTTCACTGCCTGGAAAGGCCACTCTGTTCCTGTGATCTAGAAGCCCTGTTAACATCTGGAAACTGTCTGACAGATGTGGAGTCTGACATCATTGGTAGAGCACAAATTGTCACAYCTGACCAGAAATGGTCTTGTTGATGTTGGCACACTTGTGGTGCTTGTGTAGGACAGTCTTGGTAATTGTCTGGTTGTGGAGGCTGGGGAGGGATCAGCAGGATTAGTGCCACCTCCTGAGAATAAAGGCTCAGTTTTCCACCCCCCACATCTGGGTGTCAGAAGGGATTCTCATCTCTGGTAGCTTCTCAAAGAGAAGGAGCATGTTCAACCACATTCCTGTGTTGGAAGCAGGAGCCAAACACTAGGAATACCATTTTTTTTTTTCCTCAGACTCCTCTGGTAGTCTCAGATGTTGCCAGAATAATGTTTGCTTTGCTACTTTGGCTACTTTTTAGGTCCCTCCATAAAACATTTCTGTCCGATAGTTTTTGGCTTGCTGTCAAAATTTCTCAGAGGACTGGAAACATCGGCTTTTAAAGACAGAATTTATTAAACAAACCTGCTACTCAAGCTGCAAGGAATTTGAGAAAACAAAAACATACTCCTTTTGGGCAAGATTTTCCTTTGCAATTATTCAGTGTTTTGCTGCAAACAACATAGTTGTTAGAATTTCTCAATAATCAGAGGGATTTTTATACATGGAGGATGGTCGTGAATTTGCTGTATAATTACTTTGATACTGAGTTTTTTATACTTCAGAAGAAAAATAGAGAGCTCTGATTAAGAACAGATATGCAACTGGTGTGCTTTTAATGTATTGTTTTCAGTTCTTCTTCCAGTGTAATTACTCTGTTTTGCAGTTCACCGACACTGAAATAGAATAGAGCATAATGAYGTTCTGTCCTTGTAAAAGATGGACAAGTAATTTTTTTTAAAGGACTTGGATTATTTTTTTTTTTAAATCATGGTGGGTTTGCCCATATTTTAGGTATTGCTCAGGCTGAACTCCAACACAGTAATGTAATTTTCTTGTTGTAATTCAGGATAAATTTACACTAAGGATTTTAAGAAAGAATACATAGCCAAAGAAACARGGAGAATCTCTTTGTACCTGCTTTGGTTCCTGGTTCTACTGAAGGCTTCTTGCATGATTTGGGGCAGATTGCTTAGGGGCTACATGGCCTACTCTGGAGTGCTTTGCTCAGCTGTTGCAATGCATATTTAGAAAGTGCTTGGCATATGGTTTTGAGCTCCTACCATAGGTGCTCAGGTTCTCTGCGTGGTAGAGATAGGGGCGAACTGAATAGTGGTTCTGAGGGCCTCAAGGAGATGTCTTGCTCTTCCCCTGATTTTTGAAAAAACTGGGAAACTTCTGAAGTGTGACTAAGTCCTTCTCACTTGTGTAATCTTTTGATAAAAAAATGTTAAGAGAGCACAGACAAGAGCATGAACTCAGTGCTGCAAAGTAGATACCTCCAGTATTTGTGAATCCTGGGTTTTGTTTCCCACTGTAAGGATGTTCATACATTTTATTCAAGTGTTCTTTAATGCAGAAAGCACAGGCATCTTAGAGTTCAGGACACAACCTCAAGAGAACGTACCCCTTATTCAACTTAAAGTCTCAGCTTTTTTGTTGATATCCCTCTAGTCTTATTCATGGTTGTCTAACTTCCTGTGTATGTGGTACTTGTTTCTGCTGCTCAGGAAAATTCCCAAGCAGTTAAACACTCTTCTCTGTGGAGGAAATTAAACTCCAAATTTCCCATTTCCTGGGAATCTGCAGAAAGTACCTTTGCTTCCTGCTGTAACATTTTGATCTCCATTCAGTGTTACTGGTCTGTGTTAAGCGTGGACTGAGCACTTGCAGCCAGATGAACCCTTCACAGGCACTGTGCCCTACATGGGACCACGGTACGTACCAGTTCAGACCAGACGAACCCGAGCTTGCGTCATCTCCAAGGAATTGAATAGAAGCCCAGGGAATCCTAGAGGATGAAAACTTTCTGCTTTTGCTTTATGTTTAATAACCAGTTTACTAACTTTCCAGTCAATTCCTATTTTTCTTTCCAAATTTGTTACATCTTAGCAGCTTGTGTTAAAAGTCTTTAATATATATTTCTTCTTTCAGCTACAGAAGCAGTGTGTATAAACACTGAGCTTCAGACCAAGAGAGTTTTTTTGCTTCCAACTGTAGTATGGTATAGTATAACTTGCCCAAAATACACTTTTCTAGTTTGTGTTTGCCAGAATTTTTGCTGAACCACATATGGAAAATGGTGTCCAACTGGAGAGGATTTCAGTTTTGCCTCTAATATTAAATAATTTTCTTTTGAATATTGCACTTAGGGACATGGAAACATAATGTTAAGGGTAATCCTAGTAGAATGCAGAGATATTYGTATTTTCAAAGAAAACATAACTTTAAAAGTAGTCCTGGTAGAATTTAGAACTATTTTTGGTTCAAACATCTACAGATTATAAAAAAACACAGCGAAAGAGAACTTTGTAAGACTGGTTACTCAGCTAATAGCACTTCTTCTGCCTCCATGCTGAGGCATGTGTGCATGGTTCAGTGCAGCATTATACAGGCACGCAGAAGCCAGCTCTGATTGAGCTATCTCAGGTACCAAAACCAGAATATCCACATTAGCACAGTACTCTGCCCTGGCTAATTAGCCACTGATAGCCCCAGAGGTTAATTTCTATGTTCATGATTAATATTTAATGGGCTATGAGCAGTTTAGTAAAACTTGTTTCTAAACATAATTAATATTGCATGCAGCAACAGCAACAGAGTAATACAATTTACATTAAATACTTCCAGTGTAATTTCTGCTGATTGTATCTCTTCACTTCTCTTTAGGGGCTATGAATGTATTTCATTCCTTAATGCAACTCGGCATAGTTTAAATGAACCGTAATACGGAAAATTCCATTCTGTCTTAATTAATCAGATAGCTTTATCCTATAGTTAAGGAAACTGTAACAAAATTATGTGGCTAATAAATATTTCTGTCAGTCATTTCATTTCACCCTGCAGATACAGATTCTTGGATCAAAATAATTATACACAGAATGCTGTAGTCAAAAGGCATAAGATGCAGAAGGTGGTAGTGTATTCTTATACTAGGGATCAAGCTCATCCTTACTGTGGTACCTTTTCCTAATAATATCTCATACTATGGACTTCAGATAAATTCTCAAATTGTTTGTTCCTTCATAATAACTCTTTTCTGTGAAAAGAAGTGAAATGCTGCTGGTTTTAACTCATAACATTTTATACCCTCATTGTTGTGATTTTTGGTTTTGCTTGGATGTAGTTGGTGTGCATAAGATTTGAGAAAAGAGAGAAATTGGTCCAGAGAACTTCTTATGATTTTGCTTGTAATTATTTTGATTGAAAAATTATGTCAGACAGTGACTGGAAAAGGCAGAGGAAAATGACTATAATGTATGCAGGTATTTTGTCCATGGCATAAGTTTAGTAGCTTCAGAAATTGATTTAGGCAAGAGAAAATGCTCATCTGTCTGTTGTTTTGTATTTAGCAGCTGTCTAGACATTGAGTGGGTATCAGCCTCTATAATTCCACTGACTGCCACGCTCCTGTGATGATCCTCACAGACTAAGGGTCTAACCTGATCAGGCTTTCCACCCTTATTTTAAGGAGATAAGAGGTGTAAAAACAGATTAACTTGACCATGTAATTGATATTGCGTAGAGCTACAAATTTTACTGAATATATACATTGTAGAAATGCAGAGCTGAAAAGTAGATCAAGACATTCTCTCTAATTTTCCCCTTTGCTGAGGCAGACCAAATGCACTTAAATTATCTGGCTGGAGTTGGGCTGCATGTTTCAGAATTCAGGTTGGCCAGCTTCACGCCTCCTCCCCCTGAAACACTGTCCCATACACTGATCCTTTCCTACAGCTGTCCCTCTACTCACAAATCTTTCTCTTGCACAGTTCTCCTGAAATATCCATCTCTGGACGCTTACCCATGAGTTTTCGTAGTCTGCAAAATTAGGCCAGTTTGTAACTCAGATATTATCTGAATCTTGTTGAGGGTACAAAATCTTTTAGCTGAATTTAGTGCTTGGTCTTGTTCAAAAAGTGCAGTACACAACTGCACGAGAATAATTTATCCATCACCTTCTAGTGTGAAAGCACGTTGAGTCACTGCTGCAGTAGATTTCTTATTACCTTCTTTCTCATGGCCAGAAAAGTGCACACTGTTCCAGAGAGTACTCCAGTAAGTTACCACTGTGCTGAGAGTGCTCTTGGTGTTCCAGGGCTTGCACATCACCATCACACGATGCTGGCATTACTTTACAGCTCCTTTCTAAATTGTAGTCACTATGCTTCACGTATTTTCTCTTGCGAAAACTAGTTTGCCACCAGTGGAAACCTATCTAATTTAAGACTGTTTCAGGTATGTTTCTGCTGCAGACTTTTCCAAGAGTAGCTGCTTTCCTTCAGATTAGTCAAACCTGGAATAAGTAACTCAAGTGTTAATGGTGGGTTTAATTCTGTAACGTAGTATGCTGTACCTCAAGAGAGAAGTATAGAAAAGGACGAACAACTGAAAAATAAAGCAGCTCCTGTTGAAATAATTTTACTTCTGAGACTTCAAAGTTTGTCTTGTCTGGAGAAAGCACAAAAGTGAATGAGGAAAAGAAAGTAAAGACAAGCCAAGGGTTTACCTGAGAGTCAGTAATGGAAGAAAATACCATTGTGTTACTAACTAGTAGTATGTACACAGGTTTGTTAATTTGCATAGATTCATGCAGGTGTATTTAATTTGTTTGCTCTCAAACAGGTTCTAAGTCTGGCTCCAAATGATGGCTTTGCCAAAGTACATTATGGCTTCATCCTGAAGGCAGAAAACAAGATAGCAGAGAGCATACCTTATCTACAGGTACTTTCTCACCCACAGTAAATGTTTTAACAGCAAAAAGTAGAAGTGGAATGTATAAAATGTGTCAAACTAGAAGTGTACTAATTACAAATCACTGCTTAAGCGATTTGTTGGAGTTACACTGGTGTAACACTGCTTATGAACTGTGACAGATTTGTACATTGAAACTCGTCAATTCTTTAACATCAAGTATTTGTTTTATTAATGGTTAATCCGAAGTACAGAGCTGTGAGCCTCAAATTTTTGGAGGGTTGGTCATATGCTGCAAACCTAAGGTTCTTGAAATATCCAGAGAAGGCTTATGTATACTTCTGAATGGGAAAAAATACTACAAATTAAAACCTTGATCCAACTTTATAAAATGCTTGTGTATATGTTTATAGGGTCAGGGGCAAGTATCCATCTCTGAATATGCCTCAGTTTTGGAGGGACTGAGGGGAGAGGCTGTGGAATTTGGAAAGCTGGTGGCATTTCTCTGGCTTTTTGCTGGCATATTGTATTCATTCAGCTTAAGTTCCAGGTTACTGTGGTGGTTACATTTTCTACCTAATTTCATTGCCTGTCTCTTGGGTAGAATTGACAGCCTATTTATAACCATCAAATGAACTCTTTTAGAAGTCGTCTTGGAGTTCTTGTACCTTTCATTTTTATTTATTTATGTACTTAATTTTTAGGAAGGACTAGAGTCTGGTGACCCTGGCACAGATGATGGACGTTTTTATTTTCATCTGGGTGATGCCTTACAGAGAATGGGAGACAAGGAGGTACATGTTTAACATGTTCTTGCTTTGAAATCTAAATCTCTGAGGGACTGTGGAATCCAGAAAAAAACCTTTAATAATGGGTTTAATGTTGAAAACATGAATAGTCCTATTGCAACAAAAATCCAGAATATGTGTGTAGACGTCAAGATGATCAACAGCAAAAAATCTGTCGTTAGCATTACAATACAATCTCTTAGTATCCCTTGCTTTAGATTTAACTTAAACTGTTGAAGCTGGCATAGGGCAGCTTGAAACAAGGGATTAAAAATTTACAAGAATTTTAAATGTTTCTAGAATCTGTTTTCTGGTTACATCACTTACAACACAGATTTTAATGGGAGTTAAAAGAATCAGTTACATGTATATTACTGTATAGAAGTTTTTGTATAACAATATTTTGTAAATCTTTCTTTCTTTCTAAGGAAAAAGCACTAATGAGTATGTGATAAAAGAGGTTCATGAGAGGACTGAATGTGGTGGCTGAGTTGTGAAATTTTTTCAATAACTAAGTTAACAAAATCAATCAGGAAAACAGAAATTTTTATAATGTATCTGTTGAGTGCCCAACAAAAACAAACATATGACACTGAAAGCCATAAGAGTTTCTAGTTTGTTTATTTGAAATCGAATTATACTTAAAAGCTAAGTTTAAATGTGTAAATTAACACTACTCTCATAGTAGGGGAGCAAAAGGCCTTTTTTGAAGACTCTGATTAGTAATGAACTTTAATACGGGCATGAATTTAAAAACAACAGCAAAAAACCCCCAACCCATTCTAATTCCTAGGTGGGAAATATGAAAAGAATAAGCATTAAAAAGCAGAGTAGAAATAGCCATGAAAATCACTGCTTTTTAATTACTTACCTAGTAATGGCTGCAATATTAATACCTAAAAAACTGTAAAAAAGGCTGAGCTCTTTAGTACCGTGGCCCAGGCAGTAGGTGGTTCTCCAGTATGGACTGTAGACAAGTGGGCTGTGCTGAAGCCTCTTTAGATGATCTTTCTCAAGCCTAGTTCATGAGGTTAGCTTTTTTTTTAATAACTCATGGAACTTTTATTGCAATATTTTATACATACAGTAGATCTAGAACATTGAAATGCAATATTTGAATTTAAAGTTAGGTTGCCTTCCCTGCAATACTCTTCCAATAAGACTTTTTTTTCAATTGTTCATTTATAAGTGAGAATTAGTTTGCCTTATTTTACTTAGAAACACATGTATACACTCACAGACACACACAGAGTCTGCTTTCACATTCTCTCTAACTCTGTCTCCTTCTCTCAAGTCCCTGTGCATTTCCATGGGACATTCTGGGTTGAGTTGCTGAGCCTAGAACATCCCATTGCAATATTTGACTAAAGATACTGCACAGATGTAATTAATGTGCATTATCTCTAACTCCAGGATAATTATGTGTTAATGTTTATGGAGTTAATGGCCAAATCTGCTGTAGAAAAAGTTTAATTAATGACAAATGAACTTCTTGGGATAGAGGAGACTTCTAAATTTATCAGTGGAAAGTCCATTGTTCAGCTAAATTTTTCTCACTGACCTTGGTAGACTTGCTGAATTTCAAGATTTAATCAAGGAAACAGATCAATATTTAAGTTACATKTGAAATTGCTATCACTGAAGGTTTGTTGAAGGGAGATATTAATCTATTAGAGCTAAATTAGGAGTTATGAATGTGGCCTTGGGAAATGTTAGGGAAACACTATTGAGTATGCCCTTTCCAACTATAATTTGGTAAAATGCCAAATTGGCTTAAGAAAAGATAAATTAAAACCCTTGAAGTTATTACAGAACAAAGAACTCTTCACACATACTGTATAAACTGAGTGCATCTGAAACAATTTTTGTCCTGGAAAAGAGAGCTACACTGTTGTAGCTCTCCTGAATAATACCATGTTCCACTGCTAAGACCTGCATGAGAAAAGAAATGTTTCTTACAGAGCCTTGGGAATGGAAAAGACGAGTGAGGTAGCCTAACCCAACTCCATCCTGGTAAAGGCAACTTCCATAGCACAATTCTTCTAATAAATAAAGATTAACTGTATTATGCATCATGATTATAGCTGATGTGTCTTAAAAAGCAGCAACAGTCATACTCACCGCTCAGTGGCTGAAAAAAGTAATTCATTCCCCTTATCATTTGGGCTAACTCCAGACTTTGCAAATGAATGCAGGCAGTCAGCATGAACAATCTATTGATATCTTGCTGGTATTACAACTTTGGGGAACAAATGTTATAAATCACGATGCTTCCATTTCAGAGAATTAACCACAGATAACAACAAAATTTAAAGATATACTGTGTATTACCCAAGGGTAATACATGGTATTTTTTTGATCCATGCACAATTTTACTGTGCTTCTCTAGGGAGAAAAAGATGACAGTTTATATATGATCTGATGTTATTCTGTTCATCCACACTACTTTTGTGTACTTCAAATAAATACTGTAAGGCAACATTGTATTGCAGACTTTCCTCCATACTTTGTGAGAGTTATGAAGATCAGAGTACCACATTTTTTGAAAACTTGAAGAAAATTTACAGACTCTCAATGAGGACTTTGTCCAGTTTCTGTTCAAGGCAGGGATTGCTGCCTGCTTCAGTCCCTCTGCTCTGGAATTCCTATTCTCCTGTTTCCCTACTCAGCTGTCCTGGGTTTTTTTTTTAGTTTGTGGTGGTTTTGGGGGTTTTGTTTGTTTGGAGATTTTTTTTTATTGTGTTGTCTGAAATACTGCAGCTGCAGCAGCAATGGACAGGAAGGAGGCAGCCCTGTATAAGCTTCTCTGCATGTGGTTTGTCACAGTACTACAAATGCTGGATCTTTTCTTTCCAAGCATCTAATTTTCTTTCCTTGCAGGACCTTGTTTTGCTGCAATGCAGGGGTAAAACAAGCTGTGTAAAGTGAGAGTAAAGACAAGCAAAGGTCTAGTATTACCTTCAATAGGTTTCTATCATGTGATCAGTTTTGGTGTGACAACAAATACTTGAAGAAACTCAAGTGCATATAAATATTAGATAACTAACAGTTTAGATCCACAAAGTCATCAGGGTTTTCATCATCACAGCATCTCCATTGGCAGCAGAAGACAGTCATCTTTAATTAGTAGGTAGAGGATTGAAACAGAAAATGAGGTTGACCAAGATGAGAAATAATTGGATCTTCTAAGTCCAAGGACCGGCCATGAATTACTGGCTCATATTTGTTGTGAATGGTTGTGAGATTATCCTATTTTGTTACTGTTGGATTGGACTCACTTGGCCAACTGATCTATTTTGTTATTTGGGGTTTTTTGTTTGTTTGTGGGGTTTTTTTTCCTTAAAGTATTCATTAGTACATTTTATTAAAAGAATAACTCCAACATCCAAAGAGACAGTCTGCTACCTTGCCAGAAAGTGTTACTTTTTTCATGTAGGAGCTTGGCTGATATGAATTTGGTTGTTAAAAACTACAATGTTTTAGGCATACAAGTGGTATGAACTTGGATACCAAAGAGGTCACTTTGCATCAGTTTGGCAGCGCTCCCTCTACAATGTCAAGGGACTGAAAGCTCAGCCTTGGTGGACAGCAAGGGAAACCGGATATACAGAACTGGTGAAGGTAAGGCTTCATTATACTTCCATTTTTATTAAAATTTCAACCATAATCTAAGTTATTAAGCAGAGAAAGTAATAATCAATAAGGTCAGAACTACTGACTGTGAATCCCAGACACCACTGTCAGACTGAGCACAAGACTTAAGTAAGATACTATAAAATAAGCTCAGACATTTTAAAATTTGAAAATGGGGACAGGATGGCTGAAATGATTAATAAATACTAAATTTACATGGTAGACAAATATAACATTTCAAGTGGAAAATGACAGCACACTTTGGTAATGTCGGGAACACCCATTGTGAATTTTTAATTAGGGAGGAAAGGCTGTGCTTTTGAGCCCTTGTGTAATATTTGGTGACTTTAGAAGCTTTTAATTGCGTAAGAGAAACAAGTGCAGATTTCCAGTGATGGATTTAACAAGAGATAGTAACACAGAATTTAAAGTCTTTAAAAGGTTTTTTATTTATTTAATGCAAGGCAATTAGTGTGGTTATTGTTCATAACAACAGCTTTTATTTGCAAAATTGCATTGTTTTTATTAATTTATTGTAATTCTAATAACTCCTAAACACATGAAAAATTAGGGAGAGCCTTTTTTCCCCTGTATATTTCAATTATTGGTGTGTGCTTTAGAGAAACCATTATGGGTAAATAATTTAAACCCAAAAACGTATATTTGTAAGGAGCACATTCCTTCAGAGTGGTTGTTTCTTTATACTTAGTTACATAGCATGTTGTAAAAGAACCACTATGAAAGGATGATTTTATTTAAAAAAAAATAAAAGTAGTATAAAAAGGAAGGTTTCTCTTTGTTATGGTTTTGATGGCAACGTAAATAAGGCTAGAAATTTAGATTCTCCAATGAAATCTCAGCCATACCAAAAAGCAGGGAGCTTTATGGACTAGCACATGAAATATGCTAATATTAAATCAATTCTTGAGGTACGTGTGGGAATGGATGCTTCTTGCCATAAAAGATATGGAGAAACTGGGAACTTCTTAACATGTTTCTGTTGAACAAAAAGGAAACATTATTTGAATGGTGTTTTAGAGCTACATGCAGTGTTGTTTTACAGTTTCTTGCATGTAAACCTTTAAATTCCAATGTCACAGAAGGTAATGATTCATTCATCCTCGGCATGAGTCAGCTTTGAAGGGTGAAATAATTCAGTTGATGTTATAAAATGGCCAGAGCTCCACTTTGAAGGGTTTTTTTTCAGATTAATCTGGCCGTGTATGGAGGCCTTGGTTTGGATCAGCATCTTGAGTGGCTCCTAGAAGAGCCACTCAGAAAACAAGCAAGGATAGAAATTCTCCCCTGACCTCCACAGTACAACTGCCTCTCTGGAATTCAGTAATACCTCTTCGTTCCAATCATTTGGTAGTATGTTTTAGCTGTTTTATTAGCAATGTGTCAGTGAATCTAGATTAAATTGCGACTGGTAATTTACTTGCACAGGTATCACAATTTGGGAGTGGTAAGATTTACATTCTTCAAGACAACACTCACAGTTTAAAGGCAAAATGTAGTTATATGCATCCGGACAATGGTATTGTTGGTTTTTTGTAATTCAAGAAAGTACTTGAAGTTTTGAAAGAAAGCAGGTTTGATTCTAATAACATACAATGCTGCAAGCAAGACTAGAAATAGTATTCTTTAGGAAGTGGCAAAAAATTATTGATGACATTAGTTTTACTAATTTCTGAAGTATTCCAACTTCAGTACGTGGTTTAGTTAAAAAAAAATTATTTTCCCTTCTCACAAAGCAGAAACCAATCAACAGTTATTTCCTACTGCTTCATTTCATTACATTCCTCTTACATCTGTGTCAGAAATGCTTCCAATCACAGTGGTAGAATTCAATATGGATATATGCTGTAYACAGCACTGGAGGCCCTGACCCTCTCTCTTGAGTTTCACTGCTTGTTAAATGGGAATGAACTGTTTTCAATAACTTGGTAGCTTAATAATGCAAACTGAGCATTTATTTGTGGCTGAGGCAGTGGTAAAGCTGAACTCTCTTTGGTTCATTCCATTAACCAGCACAGCTGTGGTCAGTGGCATCTTATAGCACAGACCTGGCTTGATTTTCTTATAAAGGGTCGTCTAGTTTCTTGGGCCTAGAGATGGAGATRTGAATTTTGACAGTGCCTTGCTTTTTCCACAGAAAGCCGAAAGAGAAAATTGTCTTTTTTCAGTGTTCTCAGTTTAATAACTTCCTTTTGAGGGGCATTCAGCTCAATTAGCTATAGTCATACAGACGTGAGACATACTGTCCATGCTAGTGGCCTTGTTTACAAGTCCAAAAAGGGGGTGTTTCCACAGGATGATTCGTTTTTACCATGTTAAATAACTGTCTGAGCATGGCACGTCTCCTTTTCTGGTGTTAACTTTCCTACTGCTTTACTTAGGAAAATGGGGCCTGCTGCTTAACTTTCTGATGAGTATGGTTAAAAAATGACAATCTCATACTTTACCTATTTTGATATTACCTGCTTGGTAATATTACCTGCTTGGATGTCTTAAGGAAGAGAGTTTTGGGCTGGGTTTATTTTGCAGGGCAGGGGGGGAAGACTGAGAGTATCTCAGTAACACTTATCAGGACACAGTAAATCTTAATTTGTGGAACTGTGCTGAAGGGAAGTGGATTTTTGAATCTCTCTGCAGCTCATTGAGGCTTAATGTTTTTCCTAGAAAGAATAGGAAGAGGCACCTGATTTCTCAGGGAGAAGAAAATATAAGCCTTTGTATTAGGAAGGATGTGGCAAGTGATTTATGTAGAGATGTTCTGCTAATGTTTCTGATTTACAGTATTTTAAGCCTTTGGATCYGAGAATTCAAGAAACTGTCTGTCTCTTTTGATCTCAGCTGAAAGGAAACCGTACTTTCATCTTTGAAAACCCATCCTTTTCCCTTGGGACAATTAGCTTTCCTCAGCCAGTCCTRCTGAGTCACTGCATCTTTCTCCAGTACCTTCTGTAGAACCTCGGTTATAGCATTACTYTATTCTGGTGATCATTTGAAAAATAATAAAAGAAATACAATGGTGTTGTATCCTAGAGACTTTTCACTGGTCTGAAATTAATACATAGGCAATGACTTAAGTAACTTTATCCTTTCTGCATATTGTGTCCTTTGACTTTTGGAAAGGACCCAGAGGATGCTTTGCCAATAATTTACCCCAGTGAATAGCTGATTGATTAAAGTAGATCTTGTATTGTTGGTTTTCTCTGATGGCTTAGATTTTATTAATTAAAGTTTCAAGTGCAGCAAGAAAAGTGCAGAAAGACAATGAAAGTATTGGCAACAGCACATATGTTTATAGTTTTCCATAGGCTGACAGTTGGGCCTTAATGGTTTAGGTAATAATAGCTAAACATTCATAGTTAAGGGAGAAATTAAATTGAAGTGTGTATTTAAAGTGTGGTTGCATGCTTTAAGGGGAGACTTGTGTTGAAAAGAGCAAAGATGATGCATACAAGTGCTGATGTTTAAGCACTGTGAGTGATTGAATGGGTGCAAGGAATCTGTTTTGGATGGTTTAAAACAGTGCCCCCTTGGAGGTTTGTCAGTGTTACCCAGTGGAGATGTGGTAACTGATTGTGAATGCTTTTCGATTCTGTTTCAGTAACAAAGTGAAGTACGTTAAACTCTTCACCATGATTTTATTTTACAGTTCAGTGGATTAAAATGGATGTGTGGTCAGTAGTTATGCCTCATGTGAGGGGTAGCAACTTCCTAATCTCTTCCTGTGTCATTTATAACCATGCATTGAAAGGGTTTGACAGCCCAGAGTGAGGATGCTTTCAATATAATAGTTTCACATAAAAATAAACCAATATTAAAAAGTCCCTATTTAGATAAAATCTACATTACTGCCAGATGTACAGCAACTGTAAACTTCAATTGTTGTTAGGAACTGTATTTAAAAAGCCATATGGAGGTTTATGGGAATCAGCTGCTAGCAAACAAGTACATATGCTCCCAGTGCTGGTTGCCTACTGATTTTTCACTTGTAATCAGGATACTGCACCAAATATAATATGAATTTTTTGCTCTAACCTGGAGCTTGAATCCTTAAATATCATGGAGCCATAAGTATATTTAACTTTTTTCCTGTAGATACCAGCTCTTGGATCAGGAGCTGTAAGTCCAAGTCCTGGACTTAGTCATTATGCTTTAATGGTGTTTTGTGTTCTTACTATTCAAGGTATCCCTAAGAGTCTATAATATCAGGGAGACCAAGGCTGAGTGGTGTTTGAACTCCCCACTTAGTTTCTCCCTAGGAGTTGTCTGTTGCTCATTATAAAGCACTATCCATGTGTTTTACAGATGGGGTCTAGGTTTTTAGGACAGAAACCCTATTGATTTCTGGGCAATTTATGTCTAAAACCATTGAGGATTTAGTTTAAAATTGATGAGATGTATTCAAATAAATTTGTATCCAGCATGTTGGGGAAGGAGCCTTTAAACACAAGGRCAAACACTTACCTTTATGGGTTAACCTTCAACCCATTCAAGTACCCATGTGGTGCTTGAGAGAGAGTAGAGGTGACAAAGCAGTTGTTGCCTACAATGCCTTGCACCACCTTCATGCACCTTCTTCATGCATCATCTTGTCTGTGTGTATGAATGCTCACTCTTACCTTTTTTTCAGCTGAAGGAGTAGGATGAGTTTGAGGAAGCACAGAAAATCTTGTAATATCTTTTAAAGTTTTCCAGTTTTGTTGCTCTATATCACTTCAAATTGAGGCTGGTGTTGARTGTAGGTTATGCTTTTCTTACTCTTCTCCAGCCAGTGCAAAACCAGGTACTCAAGCTGGCATTTCCTTTTGTAGATAGAATAGTGCTGAGTGAGTAGCAGCACCGTTCTTGCATTCATCTCTGAGTAGGTGGAAATTTTCAATCTGTTTTTGTACCCTACATTTTGGAAAAGTCAGCTTTCCAAAGATATTCTAAAAGAACCACCAGCCCCAAAACAACTCTCTACATTTTAATTAATGCTAATTGTTAAATGAGTGTTGTAGAAACCATCAGCGAGGGAGAATAACGTGAATGCACCAGGAAAAATAAATGTTCTTCCCCACTTTTTGATAGGTGAGAGAAAAAACCAATTTGTTATGATAGAGATTATTGTAATAACAGAAGTGAAATCCACATTTTCATATGTTTTAGCCTAGCTAAAATTGTTCTAGTGGGAGAAAGTATTATAGACAACACATTCTAGCCATTGTTTGCTTTGTTGAGCCTTTTATGATCTAGCAATACAAACCTATTTTGTCAGATCAACTTATCTTTTAAATAAAAAAATCTGAAGTGGAAAATGCAACTGTTTAATTTAAATGAGGAAGGCTAATAATCATATGAAGTTTTAAGACTAAAAGGGGGCAGTTATATCACCTAGTCTGCTCTGTGTTACAGAGACTTTTGAGTTTTACTCGTCACGTAAGGAGGTAGTGCGGGAACATACCGTAGCTTATTTCAGTGTGAAATGGATTGAAAATATCTTACAGAAATGCTTTGTTCAAGAGCACAAAGTAAAAATGAAAACTATTCACCCAAAATAAGGTTTAGTGAGAAAAGTAAGCCGCTGGGAAATTGAAGTTAGTTTTATCCAGATCCATTGTTATACTGTGGGTTTTTCATTTATATTGCTGTAACATTAAAATGACTTATTATTGGTAGAATAAAAGGTTTTTTAAGCTATCTGATTTCTCAAAATATAATGTCCTAAGGCAGCAGAGAACAGAAATTTTAATTCCTCTATTTTGTGGGTTTGTATGTATGAAGTGTAAGGCAGCTCACACGTTCTGGTTGTGTCCATAAATGATCACCTGGCATTTCAAGTTGTACATGATTTTTTCAATGGCATCAACATGTGCAAGTGAATCTCTGCAAGCCTTTTTGAAGGTTTAAATCATAAATTTCCACTCAAGTGGTGTGTTTAAATTTGTCCTCTTTGGTCTGTAATATTCTGCAATACCTGGAGTTCCAGGTTATGTGAGTGGTTTTCCAGTTGCAGGAATGATTCCATGTCACACGCGCAGCATTTAGGAAGGTCAATACATTTAGCTTGCAATACAAAATGATCACTTAAAGAGCCCTTAAGCTCATCAAATAGCAAATCAAAGTGAGGCCTCATCTGCAAAGAGGCTGGCTATTGTTGAAATCTCACAATCCCAATGTGATTGAATCTGAAGAATGGTGTGAAAGTTATTTTTCCTGCCTTAACATGTCAGAAGGGAATAGAATATAAAGCAACTTGATAATAATGATGAACACTTCTTTTAGTGCTTTTAAATAAAAAAATAAAGTTCATAATGGCGAGGAAAAATAAAAATGGTACTAAAACCAAACACAGTAAATTCTCAGTGCAGTAACATGGCTCTCACAACAGTCCTTAGAGAAAAACTGGAAGCTCATTCGGGATGAGGGACTTGCTGTGATGGATAAAAAAAGAAGCCTCTTCCTGCCTGAAGATGAGAACCTACGGGAAAAAGGAGACTGGAGCCAGTTTACCTTATGGCAACAAGGTAAAACATTCTGTATTTCTTTTCTCACCCCAATTTCACAATCTCAGATTAATGTAGTGTAATAAGGAGTAGCAACACAGTTTTTTCTAGAACCATTTTTGTAATCACAATGTACAGAGGAAGGGAACTGATAAAACAGCGTTCAGGACCCCTGTGACAATGGACAGAGGGTTCTTTATTCGAAACCATGTTGTCCTGAAATACTTCTAAGAGTCCCTTGAGTATGGTAATTGTTCAATGAGTGTACTCCTCTTCTGGCAAGGCTGCCAACACTTTATGGTAATGCATAGTACAGGTCAGCCTGAGGGAAGATGAGGACAGTGGAGAAGGCACATCCTCAATACTGTGTTGCCAGCTAGGGGAGATCTGTCATTCACAAATAGTATGAGCAAAAGAATATGATTTGAATAAGCCTGCTGCCCTGCCCCTGAGCTGGGCACTGGGAGGCCCAACTCTTGGAATGACCTTAAATTCTTATAAAACTCCACATATGAAAGAGAACTGTAAAATACTAAAAGCAATTTATATCAAAATGTAAACTGGTGTTGAAAGGGTATGATATTGGTGGCATTTTTAATCTTTTCTTTCTATGCAGCCACATTAGGGATTATACTTTTGAAATAATACTTTTTAAATGGTAGAAAGCCTGGTGTTCACAAGTAGTTTAAAAGCAAAATGTGCAGGCTGCTATGATATTAGAACATGGAGGTACTTCAGTGGCACAATCTGTAAAATGGGAAGAGTAATATTTACCCATCTCTGTGTCAGCTCTTTGGCAGCTTTGTTGCTCTTCTTTTCTGCAAAGTAGAAAATGGAAATGTTCATTCATTGCTCTTACCAATGCTTTATCCATTATTTTCACTAGGAAGAAAAAATGAGAATGCTTGTAAAAGTGTTCCGAAAACATGTGCTTTATTGGAAAGATTCCCAGAAGCTACTGGCTGCAGAAGAGGGCAGGTACCTGGCAAACGTCTTCATTTTTGCAAATCCTTAGTGCTGGGAGCAGGTGATTTTGAGGAATAGAGGGACACATATAGAGGAACACAGGATTTTGGTATGTTTAATGATGCCTCAAGCACACGATAATCTTAACAATAAAAATATGCCCTATTTTAGCTGTCAGCAATTACCAGGTGAAATATGTTAGCTGAAGCCTTTCTAGGACTCTTTAGTTGAGCCGTTTTACCTTGTGTTTCCTGGGAGCTCATGGTAGGTAAGTAGTTATTTGCCATGGGTCACAATTACAAGTAATGCCTTACTAAACCTCAGCCTGAAGTGACCTGATCTGGCTCATAGCCTAACTCTGCTTTGAGCAGGAGGTTGGATTAGGTCCTTTCTAATCTGAAGTTTTGGGGTTTTTTTTCTGATCTGAGCCTAACTTTACATGATTAATTCGGTGAGCCAGATTCTCACTRTGATAAACTCCACCTGTCTATTCCAGCCTGGCTGCATTAGACAGAGGGAGAATCACCTTGTGGAAGCCAAATAGTGCTGCCACATGCTTCTTTCCTGAAGGTAAAGGAAAGAAATTTTACATCCATGAGCTGTGAGTGCCAACAAAATTTGTTTCAAGTGCCTACAATGACTATCCAGCTATCAGTTAAACTCATTTAATCATGAAGTAGACCTGTATGGATTAAAACACATGCAGCTGAATGAATGGGCCAACACAGCTATCAAGTGGTTCTGTAGGATGTAAGTTTTCATTTTTTCCCAAATTACTATATTTTGTCTATAATGACTATGTAAGAATAATCTTCACATGGCAAAATTAAGGATGCAAAAGTTGAAAAGCTCAGTGCTAACGTAGTCCTAATTCAGAGCCTTGAGAGTATGTGTTCATCTTTTGACCAGTCCCTTGCTTTTGATGTGCAGAACTGCACTGGATGGCTACTGCTGTGAGAATGAACAAGGCTGTTGTTCCATTGATTATTTGCAAAGGCTSGTTATAGTGAATATAACTGATGGGAAGTCATCACACTCAGTGTGGCTACCAACAAGAAAACTGCTCTCTGTGGCATCCGTAGCCAAAGCAGATCTGTCCCTCAGAGCTAGTGSTCTTTGAGAGCTACTATTTTGTTCATTTCTTGGTGCCCTACATGYTATCACCAGGACATAGTTTGCAGAAACGTTGTGTATTTACAGCTGTAGCTGTAGTCACGTGCTTTGAACATATAAATGTGCAATAATCTGAAAAGTGGTGCTCTAGAAGTCTTAAGTTTTACATCAACTATTATGAGATGCCTGGGGCAGTTTTAGTTTTATGATAGCCATGACTCAAATGTTACTGCTAAAATAAACTTAAAATATCAGCTGATCCCTATTCACATACTGACACACTGGTAAGCAATGGGAACAAACACAATCAGGAAATAAGGAATTCTGTGGTAGACAAACCATTTGGATGCTTTGGGCACCTCATGTAGTGACGAAGATAAAAAAAATGTAAAATAATCAAGTACCTGCTCAGTGCTGCTGAGACACTGTGTAGAACAATAGGAAGTGATCATATTATTTAAAATTATAAGATTCTTCTTAAAAATAGCAGTAAACTCTAAGTATCACAGCTGGTTTTAATTCTGGACATTTCTTACATTGCAACCATAGTACAACTCATTGGTAGTTTAGAACAATTTATCTATAGCACTTGAGCACAGCACACAGATATAATTCACAGACATATCCAGACTGATCTGCATGGGCAGATAAGGTACATGACAGTAATCAGTCTTCAGTGCTGGTATATTAGCATGACAGAAATTGTTTATCTCAGATATTAGTAAGTATCTTGCATAGCCAGTTGTTTGCATTGCATTAGGGTCTAACACATCATGGTGTGGCAGAGTTGGGTGGGAGGGTCTGTGTTCACCAGGGCCACTGGAGCTTATCACTTGCTGAAACCTCAGATGGCAAGAATGGCTGAGGCAAGAGGCACACACTGTCTCCTGCTGGTTTTGTTAACAGTTGGAGAGCATGCAACACCTTAATCTGTAAGATTTATCAGAGCTACTCTGTCCCAGCCAAATGTGCAGATTTCTCGGTTGAAAAGGTGCTTCTCACAGCTGTCATGCATTATTCACACTTCCTGTTCATTGAGTTGATATAGAATGAATCAGAAAGGTTGAAGTGAGAAGGGACATCTGGAGATTACTTAGTCCAACCCCTTGCTCAAAGTATGATGAATTAGAGTAGGTTGCTCAGGACTGTGTCCAGCCAGGTTCTGAATGCCTCTAAGGACAGAGACTCTACAGCCTCTCTGGGCACCCTGTTCCTGTGTACAGAAAAAAAAGTGTTTCCTTATGCTTAAATGGCATTTCCTGTGTTTCAATCTGTGTCCRTTGCCTCTCTGCCTTTCACTGGATGACATTGAGAAGAGCCTGCCCTCTGCCTTCTTCACGCCTCTCATCAGGTATTTATATGCATTGATAAGATCCTTCCTTGAACCTGATGTGCTCCAGGCTGAACAGTCCCAACTACTCTAGCTTCTCCTTATATGTTAGATTCTCCCATCCCTTAATCATCTTTATACCCTTCACCTGCTCCAGTGTGTCCATGTCTCTCTCCCAGCAGGTAGCACAGAACTGGGTCCAGCATTTAAGGTCTCACCAACTCTGAGGTGAAGGATAATCTCCCTCAACCTGCTGCCAGAGCTCTCCACAGTGCAGCCCAGGAAGCTGTTGGTGGCTTTGCTGCAGTGCTGGCTCCTGTTTAATTTGGGCACTATGAGGACCCTTTGAGGGTCCCCCTGTGAGGACCCCGTAGTCTCTTTCTAGGAAGTTGCTTTCCAGAAAGTTGTCCATCAGCCTGTATTGGTGCATGCCTCCCTAGTGCAGAATTTTACACTTCTTTTAGTCAAATATTTCAAGATGTCCATTTCCTCCTTTCTCCATCCTGCCAAGGTCTTTATGAAAGGCAGCAAAAAAAAAAAAAATAAGTGTATCAGCCATTCCTATTTAATTTTCTATCATCTGCAAACTTGCTGAGGGGGATGCACTCTGTCCCATTTTCTGAGTCACTGTGAAGCTCTTAAACAGTGCTGGACCTAGTACTGAGCCCTGGGATGCACCTCTGAGGAGTGGCCTTCAGCTGGACTTTGTGCCTCTGGTCACAGCTTGTTGAGCCTGTCTTAAATGCCGGGTTTCAATCCTCTTCACTGGAAACTTATCTAGATCCCATTTCCTCACTTTGTTGATTAGGATGTTTATGGCAGACTGTTCAAAGATTTAACATTGAGATAAACAATATCCACCAAGCTAGAAACCTCACCAAAGAAAGCTGGTGAAGTACAGAATCCCCTTCATAAACCTATACTGACTACATCCAGGTACATTCTTTTCCTTCATGTGTTTGCAAAGTGTTTCCAGGATTACTTTCTCCATGACCTTTCCAAGGATTGAGGTGAGGCTGACTAGACAGTAGTTCCTCAGATCATCCTACTTGYCCTTCTTGAAGATAGGAACTTTCCTTTCTGCCAGTTCTCAGGGACCTCTGCTGGTAGCAGTGACCCTTCAAAGGCTGTGTGGGTTGTGTATGGATTCACATCATCTATCTCCCTCAGGCCTCATGGGTGGATCCCATCAGGAGCCATGAACCAGGTTGTTGAGTTTGTTTAAATGTTCCCTAACCTGTTCCTTCTCCACAGAAGATAAGTCATCTGTGCCCCAGTCTATTTCACTGGTCTCAGGTGCCTGGCACTCCTTAAAGTCAGTCATACCAGTGGAGATTGAGGCGTAGAAGACACATAGTGCCTCAGCCTTCTTCATGTCCCTTGTCGTCAGATATTCTGTCACGTTTCGTAGCTGGTCATGTTTTCCCTAGGATTCCTTTTGCTGATGAGGTATTTGTAGGAATCTCTCTTGTTACCCTTCAATTCCATCTCCAGATTCAGCACCAGGAGAGCTTTGACTTTCTTAACTTCACCCCTGCATGTGCAGAGAGTGTCTCTACAGTATTTCCAGGTGACCTCACCCTGCTTCCACTTCCTGTGTGCTTCCTTTTTGTGTTTCAATTTTGTCTGGGTCACCATGCTTCCTGCACATAGGGATTATTGAGTTTGACAAGGTGCTACTTAAAAATCAATCAGCTGTCCTAGACCCCTCTTCTCTCATGGGACTTTTCCCAGCAGATCCCTGAATAAGACCAAGTCTGCTCTCCTGAAGCTGTGGGTAGTAATTCTGCTTTTTGACTTTCTCCATCCTCTCATGATCTTGAACTCCACTTCCTCATGGTTGCTACAGCCAAGGCTGACAGTGACCTTCCCAGATAGGTCATCTGAGAGGGGCTGGCCAGTCTGATGAACACAAGCCTTTTGTCTCCTATTGTCCATCCTTCTAAGTCTTTCCATAGGAAAGAAGGTATTTTTTCTGACTGTAGACAGAAGATAATTATTTTCAAGTTGAAATGTGAATACTGGTTATTTTAAGTAAAATTAAAACGATGTACTTTTACACACAAACACATCCCTGGTTTCACACACACACTACAAGCCATATGTTTTAGAGTATTAGATGCCTTTAGGATATGAGRGAGAATTGCTGCTGAAACTCAAACAAAAGATGGCATTCCACTTTTCACCCATCACCAAGTATGAGACTAAATGAAGTCCAGAACTCCCAGCATCGTGGTTGTGAAATGAAATGCATTGAAAAATGTGCTTTTCTCTTCTTGCAGATCAAATATTCTATCATGCACCCAGGGACTCATGTCTGGCCCCACACAGGGCCCACCAATTGTCGGCTGAGGATGCATTTGGGCTTGGTGATCCCTAAGGAAGGGTGCAGAATACGGTGTGCCCAAGAGAACAGGTATGGCTGGGGGTTTTTTGTTGTTTTGGGGGAAGGGGGATTCGCTTGTTTGCTTGGCTGTTTTGTTGGGGGTTTTTTCTCCACTTTCCTCAAAACTGAAGAAGGGATGAAAAAAGAAAAAAAAAAAAGGGGGTGTTTTAAGGAGGTGTTTTATTGACCAGGATGTGTAATATATTTCATTAAACAGGCAGTTTGCACCCTAACTCATGGTACAAACTTATAAATATCAGTTCTGAAACAGTGCCAGGAGAAGCTTTGGAGACAAACTTGCTCTTCTCTGCTATGGCATGGAAATAACAGTGGGTTTGGTCAACGGGGTCTCTGTGTTTACTTTTACAATGCCAGCCTAATATTGCTGCCAACAGAGTTCCTGCATTTATTTTGATTTTGGAGAGATTTAGAATTTGTTGCTTCTTTGGCAGAAGCTAAGACTTAGATGTACCTACCTTTTCACCACTGTGACAGAATACCATGGTACTTCTGGCAGAAGCCTCCTTTTTAGCTGGTATTATTTGTTATAATTGAGTTAAAATATTCCAGTTGAAGTTGATCTCAGAATGAAGACATCTATGAAGTTTTTGGCCCAGTGATTTACACAGGTGGCAATTTTTTTAAAGTGCTTTGTAAGTGAAATTGCTTACCCATCAGGGAAAAAATTATACTGAATTTTAAGTCAGTTTTATCTCTGTTTGCTCAGTCCAAACCCCAAAATTAAATGCAATAGCTTATACATTTACAATCAGGGCGTATACTCCCCTTAAAGATGAAATGGGAAAATGTGCTAAGTTTTTTGCATTATATTATCAAACACAGACAGAAAAATGTAGTATTAACTATAATGCTTGTTGCTTACAGGCTTAATTTGCTGAGACTTAAGTGAAATTCTCATGATGCTTAATACCTAGCTGTATATTTTGAAAGATTCTTGTATTGTCTGCAGCTTCTGAGGGCAACAAGTGTTAATTTTGAATTATTTTCAATGTAATAATTTCATTAATGGTAGTAATGTAATTAATTTAACATTGAGAAATAAAATGCTAATCCTGTCTGCACGACTGCAATACAGAGCAAAGGGGTTTTTTTAATAACATTTGAAAATTACTACAACTGGAGATCTTTTGGAATGGAGGATAGAAGTATCCAGCTGTTAATAACCAAAAATGTTGTTACTACACACTCTTGCCAACATATAGCTTATTTAATTATTTGTCATAGTGTTACAACTGACACTACCTACCTCTAGGTAGTGATGGACATTTTCTTCCAGCATTCCAATCCAATATCCAAARTAAGTTGGGTGGAAGGAGAGGTAGCTAGTTGCCTTAGAGGACTGATATAGAGGCACAAGAGTCTTTTCACTTTGGACATTACTGTGACTTCAGATTGGTGGTGACTGAGTGGCATTACCATTAGGTGGCTCTTTAGTAGCTGGTGTGAGCAAAGTCGTGGTTTTGCTCTGCTGCCAAGAGAGCAGGTGGCCATAGCTCACCACCTRTTATGAGGCTGGCACCCTTCTTTGTCTTAACCTGGACAGAAGGGATAGTCCTGTGGAGACTGAACTTAAATACCTCCTTGGTAGTTAACACTCCCTCAAAGTCAAGAGTAGAAAAATGCCTGTTGCTGCAGATAGAGCACACAGCATGTCAGCGTCCAGGTTCTGGAACCTGGGTCAGTCTTATGCATCAGACATCTTCATTTCAAATGTAAAACACTCAAGAGCTGACTACAACTTATGCTGGAATGTGTTAAGATCAGTTGCTTACAGCGAGAGYCGTACATTCAGAAACAAGGGCAAGATTTTCCCTGGAAGCATTTGGTGTCTAGTGCTGGCAGTGAAAGGGCATATATATATATCCCTTCCCCTATGGCAGAGGAGGTGTGTGAACTACTGTGAAAGGTGCCAGGAGGAAGATCTACCTCGGGCAATTTCCATTCCTTCCCTCCTGGTGGTTCAGAGCAGTGGTAAACTGGTGGTTTCCAATAGGAGAGCTGGCTGGAACAGGAAGGTTAGCATCATGCCTTTTCTGACCTCCTGTGCCACTGCTGTGTGCATGAGAGAGTGAACAGAAACAACGAGAATTTCATGCTTGGTTACCTCTGTGCCACMCAGCGTGGTTGTTTAGAGGGGCAAAGTTACAATGCAACTCATCCTTTGATGGACAGGCAAATCAGCACTGTCTGGTGCTGTGTTTTACTCCTTCACTTGCAGAAGAGTTTTTTGCAGCTCTTTGGGGTTGGTTGGGTGGTTGAGGGCCACAAAGATGATCAGAGGGATGAAACACCTCTGCTGTGAGAAAAGGCCGAGAGAGCTGGGGTTTTTTGGCTTTGAGAAGAAAAGGCTCCAGAGAGACCTCATGRTGGCCTTTCAGTACTTTCAGGGAGCTTTTAAGAAAGATTGGGACAGTTTTTATCAGATAGGTTGCAACAGGACAAGGAGTAGTGGTTTTAAACTAAAAGAGGATCAGTTTAGATTAGATACAAGAAAGAAGTGTTTTATAGAGAGGGTGGTGAGACACTGAAACAGGTTGCCCACAGAGACCACAGATGTCCCATCCCTGGAAACATTCAAGGTCAGGCTGGACAGGGCTCTGAGCAACCTGAGTTGAAGATGTCTCTGGTTATTGCAGGTTTTGCCTTTAAAGGTTCTTTCAATCCAAACTATTGTGACTGTATGTTTCTTGTTCTGTATAGCATTGGTCATTTTAGGTCACTGGGCCATTTTGAAGTCCCAGCTCTGTAAAGTGCAGGGAATAATGCACAAAAGTGGTAGGTAAATAATATCTAGTTATCATAATCCAACACCACTATCAGGCAAAGTGACCTTATCTTGAGATGAAGACTTGCAGCCATTTTGCAGAAGCCAGTCTGAGACCTCACCTTTAACAGRTGACACTAGAGCTCGTATGGAAAATGATACAGAAACTACCCCAACGTGGCTCAGCACCGGACCAGAAGAATATGGTCCCTGTGTTACCACTGTGAAGTGTTTCTCACACTATCAGGCTTCTAGAAAATATTTATTTGCATGTTAATGGTGGGGTTTGTAGCCTTTTCAAAAGGGGCTAATAGTTCCGTCAACTTTATGACTTTTTCTTTGTTGTGCAAAACAGCCGATCCCATTATGATGCAAATGATAGATCCTGGGTTTTAACCTCTGAAGCTACTTCATCTGGGTGCCTGGGTTTTTATTGTCCTTAACTGAGCTGCACTTTCAGGCTATTTAGAGCAGTTCTTTTCAGGCTTGATTTAATTAAAAAAAAAAAACAACAAAACCCACCAGAAATAAAATACTCAAAAAACCCCTGAAACCAACCGAAAACCCAGCTGCTCCCCCCAACAAGAAAAACAACACTAGACCTCAATTGCTCCAGACAAAGCAAAACCAAATACCCCAACCCTCCCCAAGCACCCCAGCCAAACACCCCCGGCGTCTCCCTCCCAAAAAACCCCTACCCAAAGCCAACCCCCCAAAAAAACTTCCAAAAAAACCCAGAAAAAACCCCAAAAAATAAACCAAGCCAAAAGAACCAAACCAAACCAACAATACAACCCAAAGTCTGCTTGAATTTTTTTTGCCACATTATAGCGTTCTAAGTGGTTTACTCCCACTGACATTAATAAAACCAATGTAACTTTAGAATGGTACCAATAACTCAGGGTCTACGTGACATACAACATTTTTGTTACCAGATAACTGGTGTGATAGCAAACACCTCCACATGATCATAGCTGAAACCTGCAAAAGGCTGGTTATCTGGGCCTTTAAGGCTGATGTCCATGTGCAAGTCATTGTGAATTTTTTTGCTATGTTATGCTTTCTGGTTTGTCTACTCTTGCTTAAATTATGTTTAGATTATTATTTCAATTGATCCAACTTCAATTTCTCTTCAGAACATTACAGCACAACCCTATAAATTTTGATGATTAGTTTTTGCTTTTGTTGAATTAAAAATATGGAGATGAACTGGAAGTATGAATCTAGTTTTCACCCTGTTTTTGAAAAAAGAAAATTGTTTTCTCTCTAAATGAACACAGCTGAATGAGCTTAAGCAATGCATTTCCATCTTTGATGACAAGGCCTTTGTTTCTTTACCATCATTACTGTTCATAGTGCTTTCTTCCCTCTGAAGCCATCCATCTTCTTGGATTGCTTCAGCTCCTGAGGGATCCTGTTAAAAAACTTGAGTGTGTGTTCATGGTAGAGTGGCTTTAGGAAGGAATGTTTATTTGACCATCGTTAACTTGACTGTTTTTCATCCAGTCTCACCTGAAGATGTATAATCAGGTGCTAAACTTCTTTTCAAAATTATGAATCCAAGTCTCAGCAGGCTGGAGAAGCTGCCAGCTGAAACTTGATGAAGTTCAACAAAGGCAAAAGCAAAGCCCTGCAGCTGATAACAGAGAAACACCTTGCAGCTGTAGCAGCTGGGTGATGACTGCATAGAAAGCAGCTTTGCAGAAAAGGGTTAAGGACCCTAGGGGCCAAGTTGAACATGACTTAAAATCTTTTGTATTGATGAAGTCTAGCTGCGTACTGGATTGTCTTAGTAAATTTGTAGGAAGCAGTTTGAACAGTACAGTTTTTTCCTCTCTCTTCTGCACTCAAGACACTGCCTCTGGAGTACTGTGTCCAGTTTGGGACATTTTAGTACCAAAAAAGTCATTGATAAACTAGAGGGACTCTAGCAGAGGATGAATAAGATGATTAAGAGGAGGAGCTCAATGAACTGGTTTGGAGTCTGAAAACCAGAAGGCTGAAGAGGGGCCTAGTTACTGTCTTAAGTACGAATGGGTGACACTGAGGAAGACAGAGCCAGACTCTTTTCAGAGACGTGCAGTTGTAGAGTAAGAGGTAATGAACACAAGTGACAGTGACGGAACTTTCATCTCGTTAGAAGGGAGTTTTCACAGTGAGATGGTAGAGTGCCCATGGCTGCAGATATCTCAGGTTCTTCACTAGTGGATTTTTGACTATTTCATCTAACTTCAAAAGCTGGATCTAACTTTGCAGTGAGTCCTGTGAGCAGAGGCTTGGACCACATGACCTTCCAAAGGCATTGTTCTGATTTTTAGAAAAAGCAAACTGATTTAATGTAATTTCTTTTTTAACCATATGACCATATTACTGGTCACGCCCTCAGTTTCCATCACTTATGTACATCACTAATGTATCTGATTAGAAATGAAGAAAAGTGGATTATTACACCAGTATTATACCCACTCCCAGCTTAATGGACACAACTCATTAAAAGTATAATAAATAACATATAAATGTCTGAATGTGTTTGTGAGCATAACTGTGCAGAATGAAGGGAAAGGATCCCTCAGTAATATGAAGGTCCATTAGAATGATCTTTCTGTAGTTTATTTAAAGCTCCCATACTCCAATCCCTGTATATTAGGCAGTGAAATCTTGACTATGCAATCTGTACTGTTAAATCTTTCTCGTATGTCAAAGAGCATCTTCAGAGCTGATCTACAGCTTGCCTCCTCCATGGCACTCCAACTACTACACTAAAGTATGTCATTTTTTGTTTTACAGAGACTGGGAAGAAGGGAAAGTTCTTATTTTTGATGACTCTTTTGAACATGAAGTATGGCAGGATGCTGAAAGTTATCGCCTGATATTCATTGTGGATGTGTGGCACCCTGAGTTAACTGCACAACAGAGACGTACCCTTCCTGCTATTTAGGGGGTTTCTTCTGATGTGTGGAGCAGAGGAGCATTAACTCCTTTGGAGTATGAAAATAGGATTAATTTATCCAGCGTACAAAGTATACAAGCATTTTAAGGGTAAGAAAAGATAAGGATGACATTCTACAATCAGAGTGGACTTGGTTTAAAAAGAAAAAGAAAAAAAAAAGAAGCCATGTTTTGTTTCATATTGATACAGCACTGATGTATATTGTTTTTCTGGCTGCAAGTCTGAAAACAAGTCTTGTCAGCCAAAAAGCAATAGGTCTGGATTTTCAAACTGAGGAATGTGCAGATGTTTTTGTCATGCCTGTATTTTCTTTACAAAACCAGTTGGTCAGTCACCTGCTTGACTATGTTCAGGCACAAGATTTATGATTCTATATCTAGGGAATACTTCCTGGGCTTCTGTCTGGGAAGCAACATGTAAGATATTTGCAAACATATGCACACAACCTATTTTGAAAATCAGTATGCAGTTGTAATGTTAGCTGCTTTAGGCAAAGAACATGTCCCTATGTTATCACTGTAGATAATGTGAATGGATTATGTGTGTTTTGTACTTTTTCTACCTGAGTAACTGTATTTTTCTAGCTTAATTATGAACAAATCTTCTTTAATTAACCACTATTTTTTAAGAAAGGTGATATATATACAAGTGTGTCTCTTGCTATCAGCAGAAGGAAAACACTGCATATGAACAAATTTCATTTTTGCCAAGTGTGGCCTTCTTTTGCCTTCCTGGAAATGCAAACAGGAACTTGCATAATAGCTGCCTAAGGAAGCTTTGTTCTTCTAAAACAGAATAGTTCTCTTAGTTAGCAGGTGACCTTCAGTTTGATAATGTGATTTTGGAAAATGTTGAGCAAATCTGACATTTTTAGGCTCAAATCTTAAAGTACTTGACAGTTCTTAGGATTATATGGTGAGCTGCTGTTTCTCCCATCATTACAAAAGCTTCTGTTGTGATATTCTTTTTCTACCCAGCGAGGGTCTGGGTCACCTCCTTCCAGGGGGTCCTCCTTGGCTGCCCTTGGGTGGTCATTCAGCAGAAAAAAAATAATATATGAAGAATTCCTTGTGCTTTGGGCAGAAAGACAAGGTCTAACTTGGCTTCCTGCCAGAATGCAGAGCAGACAAAGAGCTTCAGGTTATTAACTCATATTAACTTCGACTGCCAGCATCCTACAGAGTGCTAGAATGATCCTCTAATTGACCTAAGGGTGTTTTCCTTGTCTTGAAATGTGTGACACAATGCTGAAGTAGTCTGATCCCAGTACTGTTTACGGCATGCTCAGTATTTGCCATACAGGATTTACTATATGGTAAAAAGGCCTATTTTCAAGAAAGAAAACTAGTTGGATGTTTAAGCAGTTGGCAGATGTTTTGGGTCTGTACTGTTTAATGGAAGATGGAGGGTGCAGGACCCTCCACTTTTAGCTTCTGAGAACACTAACAGGAGAGAGAGAGCAGAGATTGTGCTGCTGATTATGGCTGGCTGTTATCTCCTCACCTGCAGCACCAGATGGGTGTGGACAGGTGTGCTGGGATGCTCTGGGCATCATTACTGAGGGTTGTGAGTGACAAACACTAAGCAAGGAGACATTGAGGTTACTTAGTCTCCACAGCTTTGACTTTTTTGTTCAAAAGACACAGAACAGTTTTTGTTTGTGTAGTACTCAGCGGTTTATTACTGCAGAGTCTACATCGCGACGTTGAAGTGTCGTGACCTGAATGTCTCATTTGCTGAAGCAAACTGCAGATAAGAGCTTTGCATTCCCATAAACTGAAGGCTTTTCAGATTTTGTACTTTGCTAGGTAATTAAATCTTGTAATGCCATATAACACGTGGTGATTGCACCATAAATTAGTGTAAACAGTTTCTGGAAGTGTGCACTTTAATTTCCTTTTTTGAATATTAAACTGATAAACCCTCTTTTATCAAGAGTCACTTTTAGACAGCTAAGATAATTAGGTTTTAACATGTTGTCCATATCAAAAATAGTCATGAGACTATACACTATGTACAAGGAAGTAAGAGTTCTCAGTTAATAATAATGAAAAACTGTAAAGAGTTATAAGTTTCACACTTTAGAAAATAGAAAAATACTTCAGGAGATCATTTGGAGAATCATGCAAAACTTGAAATAAGGTACTTGTTATTGTGGGGGGTAAAAATGTTTTTTAAATCTCCTGTTAGCTGTCAAGTCAGAGCGTATATTTTATATCTTTTTGAAGTGATCAAGCAGTACAAATTATAAGGTAATTCTCTAAAATAGAGACTGTGAGTGTAAAGAAAAAATCAAGAACTTTTAGAACAAAAATTGATGGTTTAGGAATATTTTTATTAATGTTGCATTTTAGTTTCTATAGCTCAGAGTAAATGCTAAAGGAATGGTAAAAGTTTTGGAGCTTTATTTATGAAAATCCACGCCGTCCTTCAGATTATTTTGTCGTTCCTTTGAAGGCTCATACTTTATCTTGTCCAATTGCAATTGGCGAATAGATAAAATTGGCAAACAGATAAAAGTAATCTCCCCAAGATGTGTGTGTGCCAGAGTAGCACTGTTTATTAGATTGTGTAGTGATACATTGGCCATTTAAAAATCTTAAGTGCCTCAAATAAGACAAGGTGTTCCTGCAGCGCTGAAGTGAATCTATTCTATGCCCAGCTGTCAGGGAGCTGAGAGTGGTTAATTTCGTTAGGTACAGTTACTGGATTAGCTCTATACATGGGGAGGATATACAGAGCAGACTGCAGAAATTATGCAGTGAATTACTGTCGTATTATTTTAGGTATTCCTGTTTGCCAACTGGTATTTTGCCTTGAAAAGGCTTTTCAACATTAGAAATGCCAAGGGAAGAAGTGAATGGAAGTGTTTTCTTTAATGGAGATCCATTGCAATTTGCATTTTTTTTTTGTTAGATTTATTTACAGAAGGAAATGGCAGACAAGGGCAATATAGTTTGTAACACAGTATGTACTCATCATGATGCCACTCTGCCTGTTGTTACCTTGCTTGCACAGAGTCTGTGTAAGAGCCTACAGTTAAATGCAGGCTTCATACAGTTATATACAAGGCATCATATGTATTTATTCATATCACAGTTAAAGAAAATAAATAATCTTTTGTGAGGTTTGATCCTCAAGAACTAGATCTCAGTGGTATTTGCACTTCTTGGGCAGAACAAGACCCACTTTAATGAACAGTGATTGTAACAGATCATCACAAAGGTTCAGTGGCAGTGGGGGTAAGTGTATTAACAGAGAAAAATCACAAACCAAAGTATTTCTTCCTTAATGCTGCAGTATAATAGCAAATGTCTGTCTTTTTTTGTGTCTTTGGGTTTTTACTTTCTGCTTTAAGCACATTCTCTTTGACAAATCCAAATGCYTTTGAGTCTCTGTAAGCCCAGAAAAGGGAAAGGAGCTAAATGCTTCTAGCAGGACTTGACATCCTTGTTTCCTATAATAGGTGGTGATGATGTCAGGGGAGGGGGAATGGAAGAAACTCCAAAGATAAATGGGCTCAGTCATCTTATTTTTTTAATGTTCCTGCAAGCTTCTGCTTTTTTTTCTGACTCCTATGTTGCCTTCCTGGGACCATCCACTGCCTTAAAGACTTGCTCTCTATCATGGAGGCCAGGCTTTGTATCAATGACAAGTTGCTGCAGTAAGAGGTTAGTCTGAGTGAGGTTATTCTGTACAAAAACTAGTGGGTAAATCCCAGGTATGTTGATAGGATCTGGCAGGATGTCCTTTCTGCCCTGTGCAGGCATAAAATGCTGTTGTAGATAAAGGCAGTATTTTGTTAGTCCCTCTGTTAGGGCTGACCATGTCCACTTGAATTATATCATCACTTCAGTGTAACACTTGAGAATTCAGTGGGTGTTCCAGTGCACATTAAAAACCCTTGTGCTCGTTATCATCTCATTTTGTATCTATGATTTACACTGCTACCTTCGATGTATTGTTGCCAACTGCTTGTTCTAGTAAATTGTCARTGTATGGCAATTTAATTGAAGACTAAAAATGTGTACAGTGATTGTAACTGTTTTAGAAAATAAAGTCACTGCACATGCAATTTGATAAGTTGTTCTTTTATTTCTTTAATCTGGTTTCCATTTCAATGAGGGGATGGTACTCTCTTTGCAGCTAGAGCAAACAGAGATATAACAAACTGATCTTTGGCATTTCAGTTCTTCTATTCTTCATTTCCTTCTAGCAGAAACATGTACTGAATAATTAATTCTAAGTTTTCCTTTTTCATTTTAACCATGGCCTGCATCTGCAATCAGCATACCTTTCTGGCTCACACTTTTTCCTGACTGCAGGAGGGAAGGGGGTAAATGGCTCTGCAGAGCTCTCATTTGCTATTGTGACCTAAATGAAACAATCTGGATTGAGCCATTAATCACTGCTGAATTTGTCCAGTGTGTCTCCCTGGAACCCCCCCCTTCACACGTGCACACACATGCACACGCATATGTCTACAGGCTCCTGAGTTGCCTGTGGAAAAACACATCATTAAAATTAAATAATTGCATTTCGACAATTATTTCAAATAATTGTGCGTGTCTGCTGCTCACACAGCTCATTCCACTTAGCTGACAGTTTTAGAAGGGCTTCAGAAGTTAAGAACATTTTTTGCTAGATACTGAAATGTGACCCCTGTATAAGCTGCATGGATGAAGCTGTCACAAAGTGTCATGTTGAACGGCATTATGCTGGCACTGGGGTTCCTTTTTAAAAGCAAAATCCTTCTATAAAACTCAAGTACTCTGTAGATGCTGATGATTCTGCCCTCTGACCCAGATTACACTTGCTGATTACAGTGTAAAGTTTAAATTTGAGATGCTTTTCTTTAAAACACACTTATAACCTTCGCTTCTATAAAATGAGCATCCCTGATGGAGTCTTCAGGAACACTATTGACACACCCTGTTTTCTGTAAACAGAGAATGCAGTCCCACCATTTCCAATATTTTAATGTCATAAGTCGAAAAGAAAGGAAAAAAAAAAGAAATTCAATTCTTTGTACACGGACAGACTCCTGTGTCAGCAGAAGTTTCTCAGTTCTCGTTCAGCGCCGGCCGCACGGACAGATGGCTGGTGACGGTTCTTACTTGGTCAGGAAACACGAAGGACTTGTTATCAAGCGAAACGCGTGTGTGCGTGCGTGTGTCTGTGTGTGGTGTGCTCTGTGGGGTTCTGGTGTGGTGGAGGTCTGTTCATGGATCTCTGTGGGGCACGTGAGAGCTCAGTCCAGAGCCAGCAGCGGTTGGGTGTTCTCGCTTTCCCCCTGGTCTTCATGTTTCAGCGTGCCGGCTTCCACCACAGACTGGGACCTGAAAGCAGGAAAATACACATGCTAGCAAGAAGCACTCACCTCCCCGGGGTCCCTGTGCTTCCTTTTGTGATCTTTGCTTTGCTCTATTTTCATCTTTATGGCTTTTTAATTATTTTCTGTGGAAAGCATAAGGAATTTGAGAAACACTCCTTTAAATATAAGCAGGGAAGTGACTCGTGATCTCAAATTCTTTCAAAATATTTAGTGCTTGCCTACTATCCATAGTGCTGAACTTAAAGATCTAGCCCTGCAATACCATGAGGTCTGTTGGTGCTCAGTGTCTTCCTAGGCAAAGCTCTGTATGCAACTGCTCACTGGAAAGCAAAGCCATTTGCACAGGTGCTTGCAGGAGTCAGTCACAGCTCGTGCTTGTTGCAAATCTGAGAAATACAAGTAGGTGAATCACATTTTACTGATGTAGGGCTTTACAGGGCAGACCTTCTGTGAGGTACCCGAGACCAATAAAGAAGACAGAGTTAATATGACAATGAGGGAGCTCCTGGTGTGCCCGGTCCTGCAGTTTATCTCCCTGTCTACACCCTTGAAGGATAACTTTATTCAGGGTTAGTCCATTTTAAATTCATTTCTGTCTTCAGTGTGGGAAGCATAGTTTATCCTTTGTTATTAATGGATTAAAAAAATCCCAACATGGAAAAAAAGAGTTAACACTAGAGAAAGAGGAGCGTCATGATTTCTTGCAGTAACAGAAGCTGAATGGGCTCAAAAGAGTGGGAAAGTTCAAGACTATTTCATTTTCTGAGGTCTGTGTGCTCTAATGTTTGCTTGCTGAGCTATGGAAGGAGGATCTGATGAGTTTATTCTTACAGAGATTTGTTATCCTCCATTTTCTCTGTTTTGGGCTAGGAGTCTCCTCCCAGTTTGGAGGAGACAAAGAGCTTCAGAGCAAGATCAGTGAGTGAATCTGGAACTTCTAGAAAGGGAACTTTTTCATAAAGGGGGATAGAGTCATCCGGACTAGGCATTCACATAGTATTGTTATAAAGAGCCAGTTTTCTCTTGGATAGCTTTTAGAATTAGGGGTAGTTCTCATTCCATACATGATGCATTTGTAGTTCCCAATTGTTCATTTATGCTTTAGCTATTTTGTGAGATTAGATGTCACCTCTCTTTTGATAAGAATCCTTAATAAATTGCTTCCTTTGGTACTGCAGGACTGAATACCATGACTGTGAATAACTTGTATGATAATTATTCTTATGCCTGGAGCTTTCATTAAAGCATAATAAAAAATTTTCATTAAATAAAAATCTCCAAAGAAAGATAACAAAAACTGGATGCTCAATGGGAAGATTTTATGCCATAATTTTCAAAGAAATTGTGTTTGCCCAAATGTTTTTACTGTGTATTTTTTACAGACATGACATGCATAATGTTTACAATTGCATTTTAATATAGAAAAGCAACTGATCTGGGAGATTATGCAAAACGGCAATTTACATATTTCTAGTATGAGGCAGCAAAAACTAATCATGTGGCTTTCAAACTTACGGAATGGATTCAAACCGCAACATCATCAGGTTTTTATTTTCTTTTTGACTACTAGATTAAATTATTATTAAACAGTACCTGATGAATACTTGTCACCAGTGTATTATTTCTGTCTGACCCACTGCTCTTCAATGGATATAAAAAGTTGTGTATCCTTTGCAGCATTTGCCAGCACATAGCAGAAAGTTTCTGCTCTAAGTCAACTGTGAAAAATCTCAACATTTTTCCTTTTGGGATCACTGCTGATCATCTCTGCTCTCATCTCATTACACACTCAAAAATTCTTGCATCTGTAACAGCAAGATACTAGGTTCTCCACCGTACTGGCACTTGGATGCACACCACCTTGGGAGCAACATAATCCCAAATTCTGTGTGCTGGTCCTATGCTGCTCCTTTTCACATGGAAACAAAACATCCAGAGCACTGAGTAAATGTGTTGTAACCCACCTGACCTCCAAATTCAAGATGCCAAATGATTCAAATGCTATTCCCAGCCCTTCTGAATAACATGAAGAGAGATCCAACTGAGATTTTTGTGTCTGCCAAGCTCTGCAGCAACAATTTCTTTTCTGTTTCTGCTAAAAGCTGCTTAGATTACTATCCTAAAATAAGCAATTCTGATACCTATCTCTAGGGTACAGTCCTGGTTTGAACAATCATCGCTATTTTCTAAGACACCACAAAAAAAAGGACTTGTGTTTGGATTTCCATTTTCCAAATACATCAGGGGTTTCTTTGCTGAAAAGTGTTTCCAGTTTTGTTTTTAACTTACTTTTTATGTAGAAAAGCAGAAAAATAGTCCATTCTGAACAAGATTCAAAAATACCTTTTTCATATTCTTCATTTATGGTAAATATTAAAAACATAGTTGGGAAAAGATTTTGACAATATGAATCAATGCAGCTCACAATCTAATGTAATAACTTAGCATGAGATATATATTTCACCAGCCCAATACATCCTGAATTTGCCCAGGTGCTTGCAGGATTCTCTTTATTTAATGACAGAGAAAAGATGATTTGCAGTAGGCCACAGTTGCAGAAAGCATTTTCAACTGACCAGAATCACAGAATCATAGAACATGCTGAGTTGGAAGGGACCCATCAGTATCATCGAATCCAACTCCTGGCCCTGCACAGGACACCTTAAGRGTCACACCATGTACCCAAGAGCATTGTCCAAATGTTTCTTCAACTCTGTCAGGCTTGGTGCTGTGACCACTTCCCTGGGGAGCCTGTTGGGCCTTCCAGTGCCCAACCACCATCTGGGTGAAGAATCTTTTCCTGATATTCAAAATAAACCTCCCCTGACTCAGCTTCATGCCATTTCCTCGGTTCCTCCTGTCACTGGTAAGGAGAATGAAGATATCAGTACCTGCCTTTCCACTTCCCCTCATAAGGATGCTGAAGACCACAGTGAGGTCTCCCCATCTCCTCCAGGCTGAAGAACCAAGTGACTTCAGTCGGTCCTCATATGGCTTCCTCTCCTGTCCTTTCACCATACTCATTTCTCCTTTGGACACTCTGTAATAGCCTAATACCTTTCTTATATTGTGGTGCCCAAATCTGCCCCCAGCACTCAAGGTGAGGCTGTCCCAGTGCAGAGCAGAGTGGGACAATCCCCTCCCTTGCCCGGCTGGCGATGCTGTGCCTGATGCCCCCCAGGACATGCTTGGCTCTCCTGGCTGCCAGGGCACTGCTGACTCATACTCAACTTGCCATCSACCAGGACCCCAAGTCCCCTTCCACAGCGCTTGTCTCCACGCTCTTGTTCCCCCACACTATTACACAACCAGGGTTACCCCATCCCAGGTGCAGAATCCTTGTTAAACTCCATATGGTTGGTGATTGCCCATCTCTCTAATTTGTCCAGGTCTCTCTGCAGGGCTGTTCTGCCTTTGAGGAAGTCAACAGTTCCCCCAGTTATTGYTGTAAGTATTCCTTCAAGTCCTGCATCCACATTGTTAATGAATTTGTTGAAGAGTACAGGGCCTAAGATGGAGCCCTGCAGAACCCCACTAGTGGCAGGTTGCCAGTCTGATGTCACCCCATTCACTGTGACTCTGTACCTGACCTGTGAGGCAGTTGCTCACTCACCACATGGTGTGTTTGTTCAGCTGAATGTTGGATATTTTGTCAAGAAGGATACTGTGACAGTATCAAAAGCTTTGCTGAATTCCAAGAAGATTTCATTAACTGGCTTTCCTAGATCAGCTAGGTGGGTTACTCCGTGGTAGAATGAAATCTGGTTTGACAAGCAAGACTTTCTTCTCATCACTGCGCTGGCTCTGGCCAATGACTGCATTATCCTCCAGGTGTTTTTCAATACCTCCCAGAATAATTTTTGCCATGATTCTACTGGGCACTGAAGGGAGATTAACAGGCCTGTAGTTTCTGAGGTCCTCCTGCTTGCCCTCCTTGAAAATTGGGACATTTGCCAGCTTTCAGTCTGCTGGGACCTCTCCAGATCACCAAGACCACTGAAAAATCCTCTAGAGAGGTATTGCAGTGACATCAGATAACTCTTTGAGCATTGTCACATGTATTCCATCAGTCCCCATAGATTAGTAGGGCTCCAGCTGGAGAAGCAGATCCTGCACAAGTTCAGGGTCAGCTGGGAATTGATCATTCTCACTGTCATGGTCCTCCACCTCTAGGCACTGAGATCCCCTGTATTTTTTGACTGTAGAAATTAATATAAGACAAATACTATTTGGAAGAAGCATCCTATGTGTTGGTTTCATCTGGCTTTTTTGTATCCAACATATTCAGTTCAAGCAAGGCAGTCACATTCTAGGTATGTGCAAGTTTACACACTATTTAGGGGGGTTTGTATGCTCGCTCTAGCATCGAGCCTAGGACTAAGATTAGTTCTTATTTTAAAAGTACTGCTACCTGTTTTAGCTGCATCAACGTTTTATTCAGAGGACTTCACAACCACATTTCAAATTTTTAAGAGAATCTGATCATGGCTCTTGAAAATGCGTGTATCTAATTGCASCTTAACCTCCTCTTGAAAAATAAATTGCAGTCAGACACCAAAGTACCTTTGCCCTGACTCGTCTTTGTAAATTGCAACCTTTGTTGCATTCAAAGCACCCTCTCACACAACAATTTAAGCCATTTTGATTTAAAATGGTAAATGAGCAGTACAGAACTTCTCTTGTTTGGCAAGCAGGGTTTAAGCTTTGGCCCTGTCAATGCAGTGGGTACTCTTCTGGCGGTATCCCATGGCCAGCAGAAGTTGTTCATGGCACCAGACAAAAGAATTTTTGTTTTCCTGCCTTTCCGTATCAATATGTTTAAATACCTGATGGGGTGGAGTAGTAGAACRCAAAAGAATCATCTCAGTGATCCTCAGTGACAGAAGAGGCAACAGACACAGATGGAAATACAGGAACTTCCATTTTTTACTGGGGAATGGACAAACACTGAAACAAATTGCTCAGAGAGGTTGTGGAGTCTTCATGCTTAGAGATATTCAGAATCCAGATGGACACAATCCTGAACAACCTGCTCTAGCTGACCCTGCACTGAGCAGGGGATTGGGTGGAAGATCTCCAGAGGTTTCTTCCTCAACCTTCTTGTGATTCTGTGCCCACAGAAATACCAGCTTCCCTGTACCATCTCAATTCACCTTTCTCTATCCTGACAGGGCAACTATTTTCTTTAAAAGTCGATTATGCCTTTGGGGTGTCAACTTTCACAGCGTGGATGACATTTAGCTGCTAAACATAGATATCTCTGGCCATTTAAGGCACTGTAGGGTATCCAAAACAACTGATTAGATAACTGAAGRTTATGGCTCTGGGTTTTATAAAATACTTGTAGAGGACTCATGTCCTTCTGGAGTAACAGATGGAGGCCAAGAGGCCATCATAGTGCCTGAAACCATTTAATTATACTTTGCAGGATGAATACAGCTACTTTGTAATGTTCAAGAAATGTCTGAGTGATTTTGACCTGGGCCAGATATGAACTAATCATCTAAGCAGGAAACAGAAATTGCATTGGCCTTCTCCTGTCAATACATTTTAGTCACTTGTGTTTTGATTCATCTCATCATCAGACATCTATGGTCACTCTGTGCTATAAATGGCAGAGAAATAAACATTCTCGGGGTGCTGTTCATCTGACTTGTTCTAAACATATGGTATAAACGTATGATTCATGAGTTACCTACATTCAAGTCCCTGTTTTGATGAGTTCTCATCTGTTAAAACCGGGAAGAACAGGTTTCATGACTTATGAGGCAATGTTTCCTACATATCATAGCCACAACTGCCTCACATCTTCAATATTTACCTTCACTATATTACCTTCAGTACTCACCAGAAATGTGACACTTGTCCTGTGTGTGCTGCAAATCTGGAATTATAAATGAGTATATTTGAATTCAAAACCTTCTGTTTTCCTTCTATCTTCAGATAAAAATTCTCAGTAGCCAGTTTGAAAGATGCTTGGCTGTGGAGGATCTGGTTGGCTTAAATTTTAACMCAAGTAGACAATTGTTTGTATCACACAGATAGGGTCACTGCCCTCAGCTGGCAGACACTGTGCCTGTCTTTCTTTAACATGATCCATGTGGGAGACTTAGCTCCTGTAAGAGTACATGATCACAGTACTAGGAGCTAAATCTGAAGTAATTAAAAGACAAGTCAATGCCCATAGACTTTACTAATCTAGATTCCAAGGCTAGGTAAGCTTGCTTAGGAGAACAAAATGAAAATGGAAAGAAATGAATTCTAAGTCTCACTTCTGAACCCTGGGTACCATTTGAGTGTGGTCCATTTAAAGCGTCAATCAAACCCCCCATGGCTGTTTTACTGTTCAGCAAGAATATTTGGAAGTCTGGAAAATCAACAGTACCCAGCTGTTTCTCCAGCAGGCCAGCCATATATTTCAAATGACAGCACTGCATAGGTATGTACATCAATATCTAAGAGAACAGATGGCTTTATGTGTGTGGCCACTTCTATGCAACTCTCTCCAATTCAGTCAAAAACCATGTAAGAAGACTGGATGCAGACCTCCTAGCTGTGCTGTTTTCAGAAGGCTCTTGTCAGAGTATAGCTGCAGTCAATCAGCTCACAGGAATTATGTTTGCAGGGTATCAGTTTTGTTTCCCATAAAAAATACAGTACAAAATACTGGGCTGAGCTAACAGTAAGTGCCAGCGTATCACAGCATGTTTGTCTTAAGAGACATCTTCCAGTTCCCTGATCCCTCATTTTATGCTTTTCTTCACAGGAATGCTGATGTGCTGCAGCCCACAAGAGTGAGGACGTATTTGTGCTGGGCTTCCTTTCAGGGGGTTTGTGAAGGAAAGAGGAGGGTGGCATGTTTTCTTCCCTAAATGCAGGAGGCTTCAAGCTCTCAGAGTGACACGCTGCAGATCACACTGAGTTTTCTACTGTTTTCTACCTCTCACCTCCCATCTGCTCATTTCCCTTAAATTCCATTCAGATTTCAGCAGTACCCTAGGGCTGTTCGTCTCCCAATTACTTATTCCCTTTACAGAACATTATGAGTATTTTTTAAAATCACACTTGTGAATGTTTATATTGACAAGGTCCAAGGGACATTTCTTTCTCTGCTTTTCTCCTTCCATCAGACTGAAGAGGGGGTGCAGCACCTCAGAGTGTGCTCTGCAACACCCCCCACTCGAATGTATGGCTTCACCAGGTGGGAAGAACAAGGCTTTCTCCATAGTATCACAGAAACAGTGCAGATGTACGGGTGTCAACTAATTGTGGCAAAAGGTACCCTTTTGTTATTGAAAGTGCTTGAAAAGGAAATGCTCCCCAGSTGGTGTGGGCAGATGAAGCAAGCCCTGCTCAGCAGTGCACAGTCCCAGCGCAGCAGCCATAGCATGTGGTTCTCTGCTCAGGCTCACAAGCCCTGCTCAAATCTCTTGCCAATGCAGTTCTACAGCTTCTACACTGGTGTTGGCTCACAGCTCTGCATTAAGACAGCAGAGTGCTGTACCAGAGACCTGCCTGGAGGGGCAGCTTTGGTACACCAGCCGCAGCACTGCAAAGAGATGCAGCAGCACCAGTGTCTAGGGGCCCAGGTGGGCTGTGAAGTGATCCACGGGCATGATGAGTCAGGGGCAAGAGCAGCATGAAAACTCTGGCATAACCTTGCTGCCAGCCTACGGCTCAGCCCTCAGGACAGTGGTGACAAGCTGCTGCACTTCCCAAATGGAAGCTGAGTTTGTGGCCACTGTGGCAGCAGCGACCATCTTTCTCCCTGGTGGTGAGCACACCCTAGTGAGAGGCCTCTGAGTAGYGCCTTGGCACATCAAAGCCGGGGGCAGCCCTAGCCCAGACCTGTGACTGCATGTGTGAAGAAGACACTGTGAGTACACCTGCACCACTAAAGAGGCAACTGCTGCAGAGCAAACCCCAGCACAAGACTCCTCATCCTCCCCGTGCCTGCCAGTTCTCGCTATGCCCCTTTGTTCCCGACAGCTGGCCACAGCTGCTTGTCTCCACCACAAACCCTGAGCACAGCTCACTGCAGGGTGTGCACAAAGAGGGATAGGGATGACACTGCACCATGTTTCACTCTAACCATGGCCCTGCTGTCTGAGCACCCAGTCCTGACCCATCCCTTGGCCCACACTACTCTCCAAGGATGYGTATCCTTTGGCTCTTGCTGTAAAAACAAATTTCCGGTGGGCTATGACAAGTTCTCAGCTTATTGCAGGCACTCTGAATTGTATAAACATACAGAAATGATTAAGTATTTGACACAGCTCTCATGTCTCCAGGCCACCGAGACCCGGATGGGACCAGAGCATATGCAGGGCAAATGCAGCCTTACTCTTCTTGGCAGGGCCTACCCATGAGTAATGCAGACAGGAGTTGGTCTGTGACATCAGCCTTGGAATTAGGGTGCACATCTCAGTCTTTTTTCATCAGTGTGGATTTGCCTGATAGCTCCTGCTCCTAAGTGTTCTGAGCTTCTGTGTTAAGATCTTGCCTCAGTCCAGGGCAGGGGAAAGGCACGGGTGGGAGCTTTTCCTGTCCATTTCCTTTCTCTGCTGTAGACTGAGTTTTCCACACGCTTTTTTTCTTGTAGAAGGAATAGGAGCACCTGCTGCAGGCAGGAGTTCCTGGAAGACCTTTAGTCCTCTGGAATCCAATATGTCACCTTTCACATGGTAAGCCTAGTCATAGGATCAAATAAAGACAACACTGCAGCAGCAAACACCAATTTACATCAGATTCAGCAGAGCTGGTATGAAGTGTGCAGAATTTTATATCTCAGAAAAGAGCTTCAGGACAGGTAATGAAAAAAATTTCTTCTCACACTTTATGAATATTCACACATGAACACACATGCACTTGCCATCACCACTCATGCTTTTCCTGCTTATCCCCGTTTCCTTGCCCACCAAGGTCTCTGTCTAGCCCAACAGCTTCCAGTCCCTTTTTTCAGACAATCCAGCCCTTTACTCCTGCCTCATCTTTCAGTCTGCCTTTTTTTGCTTCCATTCCAGTAACTCCAGTTCTCAACATCTCAACCAGATCTGCCACTGAGTCATAGTCTCTTCACTGTGGCAATAACAGGGAGGACAGAGCCCTAAGAGCAAAGGGGATCGGTCTTCCTACTTCTCCATCACACATCAGAAGTTTTCTGTCCTTCAGAAGAACAGCACTACAGCATGAAAGCAACCCTGCAGATGTACTATTTAGAGTGGAAAGTCAAGCACCACCACAAAGTGAAAAGCCAAAATGTAGGTTGTGGGAGCAGCAGTCACTTGGCCAGGTGTGTGTGGGTGTTGTGACCCGTGCATTGCGCCCTGGCCGCAGGAGCACACACTGTTCTTTCTCAGAGGGCTCTTTCCTCCCTCAGTGCTCAGCATACACAGTGCTGTGCTCGTAAGTGGCTTTTTATTTTGCTTTCTTCTGGTGATTCAAGTGTGTGGCTCTGTGACACATTTGCTGTGTATTAGTCCAAGCCTGCTCTGAAGATAGCCTTTGTTAATTCTCTCCTGAGATTTTCTGTGGAGATTATCAATGCAGTACTTGTGTGCCTCTATTATGCTAATTCATCTACTGCCATAGCATGACTGTGAGAGTTGGTTTTCTTTTAATTTTCATTTTGCACATGGAGAGCTGAAACGCAGTGAGATTAGGGTACAAGTATTCCTCTGATGGGTGCCCAGTGCTGAAGGTCTGATTTCGCAGAGCCCTCAGCCTTAAGTGGCAGCTTGTCTGTACAAAGCACACGTCCCATGGATTTCTGTTGCAGGCGAGTGCTGGGTATTTCTGGAAATGAGACCCCAAAGTCTATAGCTTGACAGGTCGAAAATAAGCAATGTGCAATCTCACCATCTGTGTGAAGTTCGGCTTAAGCTACTTGCCAGGCTGACACAGGGGCTCAGGGGAAAGGGAGAGCAGGATCTGCTTCTCAGGGGCTGCACCCAACAGACTGAACCACAGGATCATTCCTTGTCTCCATCAGCCATTTGCTTGCCCACCAAGTGTGTGTCCTAGCCCATCTGCTTCCAGTCCTCTGTGCCCACCTCGTCTTTCAGTCTGCCTTGTGGCTCCCATCCCAGTGACCCAAGTCTCCAGTACTCCAGATGGGTTCACCACTAAAATCCTCATCTCTCCAATTCTCCTGCCAACAGCAGGGAGGGTGAAGCCCTGTGAGCATGAAGTGTCAGTCTTCCAAATCCTGGCTCCATGTCTTGCCATAGATTGGCCTGGTGCAGGGACAACAGTGATCACAAATAAAAGTTGTAATTACAAAAGCCCTCTTCACCCCATGGCCTAGGCAGGAGATGCACATTGTGGGCATTGAACCGTCAGCCCAAGCTGAACAAGTTTATTTGTGTTGGGAGGCCAAGCTAAAGCATGAGGCAATCTGTGGGGCCATTAAATGCTAAAATTAAATATGTTTCCACAGGGCATGTGTGAATTGCCCTTTCAAAGGCTTGTAACTCAGCCAGATGTAGGTGGATTTTTCACAGGACAGCAAAAGACATAAGCAGTGTAAAACCATTTGTTTTATTAAGTGACATGTTTCTAATCTAAACTACTAAACTTTTGGCCAATTTATAGCCAGTTGAAGACATAATTTACAACGCAATATTTTAGGCAGCCTGAACAGCACTGGTTCTGCCATTCCTACCTCTAGCCTGTGTTTGTGCATCCATGCACTGGGAATTCAGTGCTGCAAACACTGAAACTAAACTAACGCTGTCAATGCCCCCAGAGAGCAATTGAGTTCCTGCCTTGTCCTCTCCTCTTGGTTCAGCTATGGCTTTGCAACTCAGATTTCCTGCTTGGCTTCTCTTGCTACAGGTTCCTGAGGAAATTCTGCAACATCTCCCCTGTAGCCTCTCYAGGACCTGCTAATGTGCCAGATCCACCAGTTGCTTTCCATTTCTTTCTGATGTATTCACTGGATTCTGTTTAAAGGTTATAAAACTGTTTACCAGCTAACAATCTATATTACTAGATAATGCATACATTACACGATATGCATGGCCCTGGGACACCTGCTTTACTACCAATATGTGCCTCATTCATCATCTGTGTATGGGGGAAGCCTTTCTGCAGAAGTATTCAGAAATTCTCCTTTGTTTGAAATAATTTATAATAAAATAGTGACTGTAAGCCTTGCATTGTAGCTCTCGTGTATTATGGAGCTGTTTTATCACAAGTTTTTCCCTTTTCCCCCAGCACAAGAAGAAATGCACCCTAGCTACAAGCAGAGCAACCCAGGTGCCATCCATGGGCAGTGGGAAGTGTTCACACATTTTCATACTGATTTTTATTTGCTGGTATTTTACTACTTCTGCAGTAAATTGGTGCTGACTGTGAACCGGCATAAAACATGACCCATAAAAGCAGAAACATATGGCAAAGGAACATTAAGGTCACACTAAGGATAACAACTAGAAAGGTCTGCCTTGCACAGCCCAGCTGGGCATATGGAGAAACAAGTCTGAATAAATAAAAACCTTACATAAGTCACCCCCATGAATGGCCCCTTTTGGTTCTAAAACTGTTCCAGTCGGCATTAGTGTGTACCAGTTGTAATATCCATTTCTGAGAAACAGCAATTAATTTTAGTAGTGACTTCATTTGAATATCAGGGCTTTTGAAAACACACATCAGGAGGCAATAATGGCTACACCCTCATCTGTACTTTAAAATCCTTTCACTAATCTGGGACATAAAAACCCACATGCTCTAACTCAGCATCATGGAGCAATGGCGCAGTGCATTCCAAAAGGCTTTTTCCACTGCATTTTCAAGACACATAATATGGGGACTTTTGTTGAAATACTAGTCAGGCCATTGAGTCTTTAGGTGCTTTAGTCCTTTAGGAAACAGCCTCAAGTTGTGCCAGGAGAGGTTTAAATTAGATATTAAGAAAAAATTTCTCTACTGAAGGGGTTGTAAACACTGGAAGAGGCTTCCCGGGGAAGTGGTGGAGACATCATCCCTGGAGGTATTTAAAAGACATGCGGATGTGGTGCTGAGGCACAAGGTTTAGTGGTGGACTTGGGTTAACATTGAACTTGATGATCTTAAAGATCTTTTTCAACCTGAATTATTCTACAGTTCTATGATTCTATAAGTTTCTATTTCACAGCAGAAAAACCTTATGGTGTCTTGATGCACAGATTGTACATTCTTAATTAGTGTGCTTGACTCTACTTCAAAAGTTTTACCCTAAGTCTGAATCTACTGAGTCTCTGATAAGCTTGACTCAGTGATAGTAATGCTCTTGCAACCCGTGTTATCCTAAGAATAATTTTAACCCCAAATTTGAATAAAGTTGTCATCAATTAAACTTTGTTTAAACAAGTTTCATCAAACAACCCAGGCTGTTTGGCCAGAATCTGTATGCATTTGTTAGGTAAAATTTCCTTTCTCTGCAAGGCAATTTTAAATTGTAGTAGGCTTTCAGGCCCGTTTGCACTGGCAGCATGTTAAAAGCAARTGCTCTTTTGATGCCTGGGAGGGCAGAGAAGGAACATTCAGCTCCCAGGCTGTGCTTGGTGCCTGTACAGGGGGCAAGCAAAGGCGGAGAACAGTCTTTGTCACTTGGACCGAAGATCAAGTTCAGACATCAAGAAGTGACCCAGACACAGCTGAGGAAGGGCAGTTCTTGTAAAGAAAAGTGAGTCACAGAGAGGTAACATGCTACTGCAGCTTACTTGTTGCTGCTGGACCCGACTGTAAGAGCAAGGGTGACACTGGAGCAAAAAGGAAACTTCAAAGAACTGAAGCTCTTTCACATTCTCCCCAGCCACTGAATCCATCCCTCCACCTGGGGATGTGTGCTCATCCATTGCTTTTAGCTACCCAAATAGCTACAGACATGGATCTCCTACTGTTAGGAGAATGGGGCTAAAAATTGTGCCCTGTTGGCACAGTGATATACTGAGAGCAGTCTCTGACTCTTTAACTGCTAGGCTTAACCATCCACCATAACTATTCGTTAAACTGCACACCCAGATAAAACCTCCAGCTGTTCCTAAAAACAGCAGCTCATCAACAAAAGCCAGCACGAATGCCTCAGGCAAATGCTTTGCTTTTGTGTGAGCTCCCTGTTGACTAAAGGCCCCTTTCTGACCATCACAGATCACAGAAGGCTTGGCCACAGCTGAAAGGGAGGTAATGTTCTTCCGTGTGCTCCAAATTTTTGCACCATATACGTTGCTCTGAAATCCCAAAGCTCTTAAGTGACAGGATGCCTGCATGGATGCAGACCCTTCAGAAGGGATGGCCCAAGACAGGGGAAGGGTCTGTTGCCATTGCTGCTCCCAGSACTGTCTAATGGATACGGCCAGGCTCTCAGATCAAACTAAGTTTGCTGTATTAGTGCTGCTTTGCATGTTTACTACCCTGCCCATTTCAGACTTCACTGAGCTGGATCTTAATAAACATACCTCCTGACTGAATTGTTATTATTGTTGCTTCCCCCTCCCCTCCCCCCCGGTCATTAAGACTCATTATGTGGAGTCATCAGCTGTTTTGCTTTGTTTCCCATCTGTTCATACAGTACTTGGGGTCCTAGATAATACTGCAGATGGGAGTGCCATTTCCCCTATTTTGGTTTTGCTCCAGTGGGACTTCATGCGGCCACTGGTGGAAAAACTGCAGTGGTTTTGATTAAAGATTTTCCATATTCCATTTTGTCAAATCTCAAAATTTTCAAGATCATGCCACTGACTAGAGTCAGTGGCAGTATTTCCCTAAGAGGATTTTCAATCCTTTCCCCATCTACAACACCTCCATTCTCTGAAGTCAACAAAGACTCTTTCTTGAGAACAAATCTTGTGCAAGTTCAAGTCACAGGGAAAACCACCCGTGACTGGGAAGAAGATAATGTTCTGTTTCCGTTGCTGTTAAATGGAGCAGCAGCTGGAATCCAATGAGACTTTGCTATGCAAGCCTAATCTCCTGTAGCCCCTTCATATTAGTCTTTCACTCCTGTATCAGTTAGATTGTCATCCTGGCACCCTGTTTCTGGCCTCTGATGACCAGCAAACCAACTCTAACTTGCAGCCAAGCTATACTTTGATCAACTTATACCCATTTGATCTCATGCCTAAGCTGTCCTTTTTCTCAAATATGTATTCTCTCTCCCCAAATTTTATTCCCTTCAAATCCATTTCAACCTTCACTCTCTGAAGCTGAACAAACTACTGTCTTATACAGCTTCTTGCCGGAAAAATACACTCTCTGCTTTCCTCATCCTCCCCACAATTCTCAGGTGAACTTGTTTTAATTTATATGCACCTGTCCTGGTGATAGGAACCAAAGCACTGCTGTCAGCCCTGAAGCCGATCTACGGGCCAGTACCCGCTCCAGCTTCAGCCCCTCTCACTGCTGCTTGGTGCTGCATTTTTTCCTGGTCTGARTTTTTAGATTTATTTTAGTTTTCAGTTGGTCTCAGGCACATCTTGAAAATGGCCTCCTTCKCCCCCTCTGCATTCATTTGCTAATACAGGTTAAGTGGCTACAACAGTATTTTGGTCAGCTATTCTCTGATTCCATTTCCTGGCGCTTTTCTTCCAGATCTATAATTCRTATCTTGATTTCTCAGCATCTCTGCTACTAAAATTGTGAGACACTATTTTTGGAGTAGGTGTCAAGGGTGAGCTTCTCTCCAGGTGTAGAAGATGGTGGCATTTCATTTCAGAGGGACACTTCTCCGTGATCACAGTGCAATATTTTCCGCTGTTATAGCAGCACTGAACTCAAAAGATTCCAGATGCTGGTCCAGCGGCAGCTCTAGCAAGGGTGGGCTTGAGTGGCTTTATAGCAAGTGGCCACAGAGCCAGGAAGGGCTGCAGCTCTGCACCTYGTCACAGGACAGTGCCACAGTGGGAAACAATCACTGTAGCTTCAGCCTCCTGGATAAGTCCAACTCTCATAAGCACTGCCCTCCCCTGCAGCTGGTTACTGGGCAGGTAAACCTCCAGKGATACCTGGGAAGTCAGAGAGGAAAAGCCCCATAATTGTTCATCAAGGCTTTTCAGCCTTAAATTGCAGAAACCCAGGAAAGTTCAGTCTTTTTATATTTGCCCCTTTCAGAGGAACATGACTGCTAAAGAAGAAGTCAGTGACCTTGACCTCTATTTTTTATTAAATCAAACATTTCATCRGAGAAACACAAAATTAACATGTTACCTAAGAGCGAATGCTGTGAAAGGAGGAGCAGAGGAGAGATTTTCAATAAAACTAGAAATTGTTTTAATAAGGGGAAAAAATGATAGAACAATTGTGAGGGAGTTATATTTAAGATGAAGAATAATGATAGAAGATCACCTATGCCTAGTGTAAACCTCTATGGAGTATCCAGGAATCTCAGCTGCAGCCTGAATTTCTCATTGTGTTAGAGATATATGAACCAAAAGAGACCAGGAGGGGAGATATATAAAGACAGTAATGCTGGTAGAAATCTGGAGACCTTTTAAGATGCCTTAGATATAAATCTAGTCTAATAAATCTAATAAAACACACAATCATGCTTTCTAAACACAGACTTTTACCTATGCTTGGGCCAAATCATAATTTCAGGGGAAGAAGAATCAAAGCAAATACTCATAGGAGAAAATCCGTTGAAGCTGTGAACTTTTCACCTTTAACAGCAAGTAATGACCACAGGGTGCAAGATCAGTGGCTTACTTAACCGCCGAATAACTAGATTAGGCTAAAAGTTAGACCTAGTCTGCCCAGAGGCAACATGACAAATTAGATTCATCCACTCCCCATATTTGTATTAGTGCACTTTTGTATTAGTGAACAGATTATAAAAGAAGGCTTTGCCTCAAGGCAAGGTTTTCTGGCACTGAACTAATTTTCAAGCTGAAGTTCTCCCTTGAGGGCGCAATAAGACCCTCCCTTCTTTGTAGCCAAGGAACAGATCCTCGGCAAAGATTTACCTGTGAACAGCTCTCAACATATTTGGAGCTTTAAAAAACTCTGATTTCTTTCTATAAAGCTACATAAATGCAGACATATTTTAAYAATAATGAAATACCTAGTATTTTTTCTAAAATAATTCAGTGTGTTTCACTGACAATATTTATTAAAAATAAATTCGTTTAAACTCAGCTCTCTGGGACAGGCCTCACTTCCCAGACACAGCTGCGTGGCGTCCCTCTGACCTGGGAGGGAGATGTGAATCAAGAATGCATTTCTTTTTCCTCTGACGATGAAAGACTTTCAAAATTAATTGCATGACATTATGGCTTGTCTGTGTTGTCAGCTTTGATTTTGCTGTGACAAAATGATGGCCGCTCCCTGTCACAGAGAGTGACGCCGTGCCTGTGAGCGCCGCACTCATCAAGTGGCAGCAGCGAGGAAAGCATCGCTGCGATCTGCATGGAAAGCAGTTTCGCGGAGTGGGATGCCAAGGGTGAGGCGAGTGCAGATGTTACACTCACACAGGGGAGCCTACACGGCCATTGCTCACTGCAGCTGCTGTTGGCTGAGCCATACCACCCACAGCCCTGTGCCAGGTAACCAACTTCCTGACCCCATCCCCACAATCAGTCCAGACTACTGAGGGTAACACTCTCCAGAAGTGTTATTTTGAGCATTCAGAGCTGAATGCACAATCTCTAGAACTAAAATCAGAGCTCTTAAAAGAGCAGCTCTTCAACTGCCTTTGCAGGGCTTTGCAGAGCAAGGGGGAGCAGAAGCAGAGGGAGAAGACCAACTCCTTTTCCCTGTAGAGGGCAGTGGTGTTCATCGTACAAAAGCTGCTTTTCCGAGGAGGGAAATCCCTCATCGATAACAATCGGGTCAGCAGCAGCAAAGCAGCGGCAAGGAATAGGGACCAGCTCTGAATTGGTGCCGCTGGTTGCGCTGCGCCGTGCAGGATAGCATCTCACCCTGATGTACATTCTGTAATGCTCTGTGCAGGGGCTCATTAATTTCCTCTCATTTTCATGCACAGTAATCAGACAAGTAATTACGGTTCCACCGAGAGGCTTCCTTTCTCCCACCACACCATGAGCACAGCCCAGAGTGCAGGGCTCCATCGACGTTTGCCAAATTGCAGCCTCTCTTCAAGCCAGATGAGCCCTTCCTGTGCGATTTATGCCAAACCTGTTCAGAGAGCCAAATAGGAGCTGATTTCAAAGGCAGTACTAACCTTTTCATGGGTTTGGGCGAGGCCTCCCTTTCCAGGTTGGAGGACGCGTGCTTCACGTGCATGGCGTTGTAGGAGGTGTGGGTGTACTCATTTTCATCGCTGTAGTCGGGACCGAGTAATGTTCGAGCCCATGTCCCCATGTCATAGGGAGGCAGAGTCCCCCCAAATTCAGAGGGCAGGCATTCAGGGTGTATTAGCTGGTGAAGGCTGTTCAGGTTGTTACCATGAAGAAAGATCTTTAACAAATAAAAAAGAAAGTTCAAAGTCATCACCAACTCCTTACTTCATTAAGTACAATAGTAGCAGCACTAATGAGGTGTGGAGCGTCATTAGCTGACACTACAGTTTCAGGTGGGAATTTCAAAAGCTCTCAGGGCTGACTCAGTTGGCAGAAGAGGGGAGATTGACTTTGGGGTGGGCAGCTGAAGAATTAGGCTGGCCTTACTTCTGAAAATTCCGGTTCGCTTGCTTTTGGCACGTTACAATTTCAGTTTCTTAAGTACCAGGTCAGAAGTGGAAGTCAGGAATTATGACTGATTATTGCTACTGTAAGAGGATAGAGGCTTACGTGAAGAGCAGTGAGATGACAGTGGAGCTTACTGAAAGCAGATGTGAAGAGCAGGACTTCAGCATCTGAGAGGGCCACCAGTCCTGCACCTCAGGACAGAATTATCAGCATGATACATACCCAGGGGTGTATCAGGCTGTGTCACCAGTTTGTGCTGCTTCAGCAATGCTTGGTTCTCTAATCCCTCTTTGCATTCAGGTTGGTCCTACCCTTGTCCTGCCTAGTCAGACACAGCTCGGGGTGGGCTCTGGGGCCTCCTGAGGGATTATTCAGCTGTTGTTTGATAGACTGCAGAGAACAAATGGCTAGGATGACTGCAGGACCACCAATTCACTTGGGTTTCACTGGAGAAGATCTGCCTCTTCTGCAGTGTGAGCAAACAGCCTTCAGGCATGGGTACTTTTTGTGGAACAAGTGAGTTACCATCATGTGAAAACAGTCACCCTGCTGAAGGAATGAAATAGGAATTTTTACTCCCACAAAAAGAGTTGAGCTGAAGTTTCCCTCGCTTGCAAGTAACTTCAGCCAGGCCTGATAATCCCTCCACATTGCCAGTTCTCTCTATCCCTGAGCATGTCCCAGCTAAATGTATCCACGCTTTGTTAGTGATAACAGATTTCTTGTCCCTGGCTGAGTTATTCATTCAATCCAGACCATTCCAAACTCTAGTTTTTAATAACAGCAGCAATTCCCTGATACCATGTGGAAAATGCACAGAGAAAAAGAAGCAAACAGGCAGCTAACTACTTGGCTAATCCAGGTTTGCAAGTTCCTCTCCACCCCCGCCCCCATCTAATTACCCTTTTCCTTGTCTTGTCTTTGAGGAACGGTTTGATTAGCGTGTACAGGGCATGGATGTACCAGGGCTGATTGACAAAATGGACTCCTCCAAAACGTGCAGGAAAGCTGTCCTACAGAAAGAAAGAAAGAAAGAAAGGAAGGCAGTTAGGAGATGCAGTGCTTTACTTCGGCAGTCAATAGGATGAAAGTTGGAGGAAAAATCTGTCTCTTTCCATCCGCAAACGAGCACTGGGCTTGCTGGGAGGGGGCAGGAGGGAAATGGAAAAACAAAAAAGACGCCTGGAAGCGTTTGTATCAGTTTCCTCTGTGGGCAGAAGCAGTCCCTTCGCCCCTCCACACACTGACACATCAATTGCCGATGAGATGCCGAAGATTTAAAGTCGGGTCTCCAGCCACTTTTCATGAACATTTTTTAACTCCATCAGGGCATCTGACTCGGCCGGCCTGGGAAGTGAGAGGGGGTTGATGAGCACCGCTCCCTCGAGGGGAAGCTTTCTAATTTCTCATTGTGCAGCGCAAGGCAAGCCCCCGGTTCCCACGCACATCGCTGCTCAGAGCTCACCTCTTCACCCTTCGGCCTCCCTGCCTCCCCCTGCTAAAATCATCATTACAATGGCTGACCTTTCGGGGTGAGCAAGCAGCATATTACAGGGAGGAGGATGGGTGGGAAACGCTGATAAGTGAAGGTGTGGGGAGAGCGCACCATGACAGCACCATGGAAACTGCCGGAGCCGCGCTCGCTGCCGCTGCCAGGCTCAGCACAAACACCCTCGGCATTAGAATGCAGGTAGCGTCCCGCTGCCGAGGTGCTCGCTACAGCATCCTGCCCTGCCCCACCAGCCTGGCACGCCTAGGAGAAGAGGAGGTGGCTGGCGTGTCTTTAAACGTCGTTGTATATTGTGAAGGCTATTTTGTACCTACGATCTTATCTAACAAACGTCAGTCAAGGAAGAGCCTAGGATTTTTTTTTCGCGTGGCATAAATAATGGGACGACCGCTGCTCCTGTGTGCAAACACGCTTCCAAGGGGAGGAGAGGAGCCTGTCTCTCCGCTGTGAAGGGAGATGCTGATGAAGCCGTCCTCGCCCTGTGTGTGCTCCTAACCCCTACAGCTCAGCGTGAAAASCAGAGCATAATCAGGTCTCTTCCTTCAGGGCTTTGGCTCTGGGATTCAGGCAGGTTCCTTCCCCCCACAATTAGCACAGGGTGTCCTGGGGCTTTCTCTCGCCTTCCTCCCGAGCATCAGAGATTGAGCACAGCTGGTGAGAATACAGGGTGGATTTGTGAGATGATATGAAAAAATCCCCTTATACACCTGCTCAGTAGAGCTTCTGCGCTGCTTCAAGGTCATTTTTTTCCCCAGATTTAGCAATATGTATGCGTACACCACCTCCTGCAACCCAGGGCAGATCATCAAGACTCTTCTTACTCTTTAGCCATGGATTGCCCTGGCAGCCATCTAAAACCATACTAGGGTAATATTTGTGAGCAGCCACAGGCACTAAGTAATATCTTTTTCTTTTGCTGTGCAGTGGAATAAGCCACTTCCACCTCAGACAGGTCAGTTGCCATGAAATCATTACAAATCTGAATATTGGATGTACTGTGAAGGACTACTGGTTAATCAGGCCAGCACGCAGGAGGACAAGCAGTGCAGCATCTCAGATGATCCCATTTTAAATTCCAGTAAATGATGAGTTGAGCTTTTGAGACCCCCACCTGATCTCGGGTCCTTAGCACAAGAAAGATGCCAGCCTGTTAGAGTGAGTCCAGAGGAGGGCAAAAAAGATGATCAGAGGAATAGAGCACCTCTCCTACAGAGACAGACTGAGAGAGTTGGGGTTGTTCAGCCTGGGGAAGGGAAGGCTCCAGGGAGACCTCATTGCAGCCTTCCAGTACCGTAAGGAGGCTTATAAAAAGCAGGGAGAGGGACGTCTTATCTGGCCACATAGTGACAGGACAAAGTTTTAAACTGAAAGAAGGCTGGTTTAGATTAGATGGTAGGAAGAAATTATTTTCTTAGAGGATGATGAGGTACTCCAGAGAAATCGTGGATGCCCCATCCCTGAAAGTGGTCAAGGCCAGGTTTAACGGGGTCCTGATCAACCTGATTTAGCGAATGGCATCCCTGCCCATGGCAGGGGGATTGGAATTAGATGAATTTTAAGGTCCTTTCCAACCCTAACCATTCTATGATTCTGTTCAGTGATTCTATGATTCTCTTTAAGGATGGCGTATGTTCTGTTGGGGTGTTCATTTTCAATAAAGATGTTTGTATTTCCTCTTCATTCAAGTTTAGGATGCAGATCTCACTGAGATAAAACACTGCAGTGCTGCAAGTTGCAGTGACTTCAACTAAGTGCTGAGAAATTGCTGCAGAGAGTCTGAGCCCACCTAGAAAAACACATGGACTGACAGAAGTGTGAAGCCCAAAGTGATTTTCTACCACGGGATAACATAAAATCGTGTTTTATAGCAGACCAGAGCCATAAAATGCCCATCACATGCAAAATTCACAAATTCAGTTGCCTTCCTCACACATGGGAATGAAGATTTTAAGATTTGGAACTTTTCACAGATTATTCTAAAAAAAACCCTAAGATGAACTGGAATGTTCCATATTTGCCTTTATTTATTTATTTGTTTATTTATTATTAATTCTATGTTTTTCAAGATGGCCATCCCACAAGTTGTTTCTATAAGGAAGATGTTTTGGACACCTTTGCTCTTTGTAAATTGCCACAGTTGTTCCCAGGCTGTACTGTAGCAGCAAAGGTCAGTGTAGAAAATCCAATCTGAGTCTGAAGCACAGGAGAGTAAGGAAATGAGAGATTGGAAGCAGAGAAATAACTTTAAGACACAGAGATTTATACTGACCTGAAAAACAAAAAAATGTTTTGCCTTCTTGCTGGAATGCACAAATGATATTAATCATAATTTTTAGTGAAAAACATCAGTCAGACTTCATTTTCAAGGGGGAATATGTATTTTTTAGAACATGTTGACCAGCTTTAACAATACCCATAAAGGCCCAAATACTGAGAATTATAGGAACCTGCCAGAGATTTAAGCTGGCAGTCGGCCTCTAGAAAAAGTCTAAGGAGAAGGAAGCACTTTCCTATATAGAAAATTAATTTTATGTCCACACAACATAGATTGTTGAGTCTATAGACTAGATTCTATCTCACACATCTGTAAGTGTTATAGGAAAGCCCTTAATGTAACAATTTTCTTTAAAGGCAATTGCTTTCTTTTAATTTTGAAGGTACACCGAAAAATGCACGAAGACCCTTGAAGGGAAGATGACAGTCAGAAAAAAACCAACCACCAAAGAACATTTTTTTTGTGTGTGTAACTTTCTGCTAAATTTTGTTCCTTGCCCTATTAAGCACATTAAGTTCAATTTGACCTTCATCCCTCAGTCCACCTGCATTTGTAAGGCTGTCAATTAGAACAAGGACAAAGACTTCTTTAAAAAAAAAAAAAAAACACCAATGAAATTTGATATGGGAATCATCCAGACACTGTTTGAAACTGCAACATACTAATTTTGTAGAAGTCCCTAATTAGAGCAGAGCTGTCTTGGAAAGAAAAGCTCCTGTCTGGAGGTCTGCCTTGTGCAGCTCCAGGAAGATGTATGAGACATTTCCCACACCCCACTTAGTGTCTCTGCTGCTTTCCCTGGGGCAAGGTGAAAGTAGCTGAAATTGATTTTCTGCTGGAGAGCTTTTGCTTTTAGGAATTCTCTTTTGATTTCTCATGTCTTGTGATTCCTTGGGAAGGTGTATTTTATAATGAGGTACATTTTTTGGAGTCTACTGTGAAATGGACCCTGGGATTATGGAGCCTTTTCTTAACCTGATTCCTTGTCAAAAATACCCAATCCTGAGGATATATGTGGGTTTTATTCCAATGTTATAAATGAAATATATACACATGAATTGATCTAATTATTTTTGGGCACTACTGTCTTCTCCTCTGAAAACGAGGCTGGACATATCAGCACGTTGCTCAGCAATGAAATTGCAGAGTAAATAAACACATCCAACCCAGTCCTAATCAAGCTAACCTGCTTCTTAGCAATACCAGGGAATCACACAATCACAGAATGGGTCAGGTTAGAAGGGACCACAGTCATCTGGTCCAACCCCCCTGCTCAAGCAGGGTCATCCCAGAGCCCATGGCACGGAATTGCGTCCAGACAATTCTTGAGTATCTCCAGTGAGGGAGACTCCACAACTTCTCCAGGCAATCTGTTCCAGTGTTTGGTCACCTGCACAGTAAAGAAGTTCTTCCTCACGTTTAGGTGGAACTTCCCATGCGTCAGTTTTTATCCATTCCCTCTTGTCGTATTGAACTTGCTGAGGAGGCATCTGCCTCTTCATTCAAGTCGTTGATGAATGAGTTAAACTGAACCTTGTGGCACACCACTAGTGACAGGCCTCCAACTCGACCCTGTGGTACTAATTATGGCCCTCTGGGATCTGCCTTTGAGCCAGTTCTTAAGCCACCTCACTGTCCACTCATCCAATCCACACTTCAGCGAAAGAACTCCAGATATCTTCTTGGGAAGCTGGCTCACTCCACAGTCAGACCAGGCCTTCTTCACTGGGACTTAAATTGAGCTAAAATTAGGGATATATCTAACCATGCTGCAATGGCATCTTTCTGGAGCAGTGTAGGCAAACCAAGAGAGAGAAAATCATCCAAACACAGAGTTTGAGTTGATTTGATGAAACTGGGGCCATTGATGGGACAATTCTTTCACCTGATTTGTCTTTGTTTTGCTTTATATATTTGTTTCTTTGCTGTTTTCAGTTTTATTCTCCTCTTTATCATGCCAAAAGAAAAAGTAATGAATACAGTGGAGCTGCCACAGGCCCTCCCAAATCCATGTAGTCTTCAATACATCTTTTGTTTCAGATTGAAGAAGTGTCACCAAGCTTCCAGGTCAGAGCAAAATGTTATGGAGATCATTATTATATCCCCATTGAGCCTGGGACTGAAAGCCCTTGGTACATAATATTCCATTAAATAGCTCAGGAGCGATGTTTGGAAGCTATGAGGTGAATGAGAGACAATTGTTTTTTCTTTCTGCCTGTTCTTGCCATAATGACATCTATTTCTTTTGGCATGAGTATGCATCAGAAACCTTTTACTATGGCATTGTTTGGAACTGCCTGAAAGCTAAAAATCAACATGATTTTCCAGCATATCCTCACACCAACATGTGTCAGGAATGCAAAGCCRTTTTTGGAATACGAAAAATAGGAATGAATCCAACCTGATGCTCAAGGTCATTTCTTTGAGCTAAAATTATTTCAAACTACATGAACTGACATAATACACCAAAGACCTGAGCTCAAAATCCATATTATAGCATATTTCTAAGTTACAGAACATCTGAATTTTGAGGCATAAGCATTTTTAAAATTCCTTCATAACCTTTACGCTTTCTAATCAGAAAAGCAAGCACACATCTTGCCATCCCAATGAACTTCAATCTCAACCAACTCACCCATTTCCTGAAAATCCAAATATAATCCCCCTTGAAAGAAAAGAACTGCCCTCAGATTCAGGAAGATATCAGTCATAAACAAAACTGTTTAAAGTGAAAGGTCATGTAAACTGAGGATAAAAACAGCATCTTCATGCCTGTGCACTTACATAATCATTCCCCGARGTGGATTAAAGCTCCCACAGATCRTATTAATAGTTCAGGAAGATTTTATTAATAGTTCAGTGATAGTTTCTCCATGGAGAATTGCCATGAATGTGTGATTTTAATGGATTGGCACAATAAGGGAAGGAGGATTTCCGCTCTTCAGCTCCTCAGCTTCAGAACCAAATTCAGCCTCTGAAAGAGCAACAGTGCTTGAAAGTTGTTCCCTGACTTTATGACTGTCAGATATTGGATAGGCTGTGTCTATCAACAACTTGCTCCTGAGCATGTTTGAATGAATTCCATGTAATGCCCTAGGTATGGACAGAGTGGGCTGTTGAACAGTGAGTGCTAGGAAAGAAGGCAAAGTGTCCTCCCGTCGGTACAGCTTCAGCTTCTAATTTTAGTGCAGCTCCTAAGAGATGGATGTTTAGCTTGGCAGGAGGTGGTGGGAGGCAGTGGCAGCACCAGGGCCATGAGGACCCTGGGACTGGGCAGCTCCTGCACCTCTACAAGTGTTCCCCGGGGCTGCAGGAGCTGGGGCTGCTCTCCCTCACCTTCTGCAGTGCCAGCTCTGATCCCAGGCACGTTTCCAATCTCCACCCYGACAAGTTGCTTGTCTTTCCGTTATCTCTTTTTGCTCCCCTGTGTTTTTGAAGAGACGGGAATGCAAAATGAATGTTGTCGGTGGCAATAATTGCAAATCGTTTGCTTCTACCTTGGCATGCCCTCAGAGTACACAGGGCTTGAAAATAGCTGCAGAGTAGGGGGAAACCAGGAAAAAACCGGAACATTAGTGCCAGCAGCATGGCAATCCTGACCTGCTTGAATACGAACATAAAAAGAATTCTTGCGATTGTGAGGAACTCATTGATTTTGAGTAAGCTGTGACTGTAGCTGCTCACACCAAAATGCTCTCTTTTCTTTGAAGTACACAATAGCAAAGGATTGGAGAAAAATCATGCGAAATTGTGAGTGCTTGGTTTATTTTTACATCTCATGCCCACATATGTAGATGAGGACGCTCTGAAGTACTTCTGTCAGAGAAGAAGAATTGAAAAATGAACATTGGGATGCACTCTCCTAGACATTTTTTCATTATGTTTGTTATCTCTCCTGCTACACTCAGTAACTTTTAAAATTCAGTCATTTGCAGTGGGTTTCTCYCAGTCATTGTTGCACACTAGTGAGGTCCTACAGAGCATCTGTTCATGGGTGTTGGCAGATGGCACCAATAAATCAGGTTATAGAACACAGATTTGCTCAGTAAACTTTGATTTGTCCTGATAGAATCATGCTGTCATGTCATCTGGTCTAACAAAATAACTTGTAACCTTGGGGCAAAAGGGGGATTTTTTCAGTACCTTTTGCAAGAAACCCTTTACTGAACCAGCTCAGAATAATTTAGGAAAATCTCCCAGAGGCAGTGACTCCGTTGGGTTGACACCATATCCTGGTGCTGCTTTTTTGCTTGGCTTGTACCCCTCTTTTACACACTAAAGGTAGAGAGTAAGGCTCCCCCCAGAAACAAACAAAAAAATAGATGAATTAATTATATTGATAGAGAAACAGCAGGTTCATTCAGGGGGTTGGTGGAGGAGGATCACAGAGAAGAGAGTATTTCAAAATGTGATTAAAAAGTAAAAGTGAGAGCACTGAGACACTAATTTGGAAGTAGCCCATGCATGTGTGCAAGTGGGGTGCTGCAGTTTGCTCTAGATTAGGTCATATTAGGTAAGGCCAGATCAGGATGCCTGTGGTGGAGCAAGAAGAGTGACAGTCACCCACTAAGCTAAGGAGGGGTAGCTTGGGTTACAGGCGGCATGGGAAGGGACATGAATTAGCTGGAGGCTATTTTTCAGAGTTAGTTTAGGAACTCGGTATGATCTTTGCAGCCAKCTCCAGCAAACCAGGCTACATTGTCTCCAGTGTTCTGATTTTTGGTGTAAACTAGCTCAGAAACCAGTTTATATTCAGATTTCCTAAGGCAGGGTGACTGCAAGCTGAGTTGCTTCTATTCCTGTATCTCACTGAGTGCGAACGTCTGAAATTAGTTGTGGGGGAAGGAAAAAGCAGCAGGAAGATCATCAAAGCTGAAAGCAGTTTTGGGCTTAATTAGAAATGGCAAAATGTGCTGGGCACGGAGCAATCCTGGCCTGGAGACTTGCTGGGTGAGCACAGGTGCTGCTGGCTGCAGTGTGTGACCACAGGTTGGCTGGGATGTGTCACACTCCCTGTGACACCAAGCCCTCGGCTGAGCATGACCTGTGAGCTCTGGCTGCTCATTCAAAATCATCATAACAATAAGGTCCCCGTGCAAACTTTAGGTTTCTGAGAGAAGTGGCCTCCCTCCAATCCTTTCCCCCTGACACCAGGAGATAAAGTGGTGTGTTTTCTCTCCACTTGAGCTGTTGGTGGGTGTTTGTGGGTGTGAGTTGCTCTCAGTTTTGGGGGTGTGGTAAATAAGTAGGTTTCTTTTGTAGCCAGATTTTAATGCAGGGCATTCTGAAGTAAAATGCCCACCAGGAGAATGAGCATCTCTACCAAAGAAAGTAACAGTCAGCATTAAGACAACTTTAATGAAGGAGCATCCTAATTCCCTTGCACTTGCAAAAGAATCTGCCCAGGAGTGCTGGGGTTAAAAGTTTGGCATCGAAAACTTGACCCAAAAAATGTTCTATTTTTAATATACACTTCTGGAAAAAGTATAGGGAGAATAGGGATTTTTTTTTTTTAGTAATTTTTTAAAGTTAAACTTTAAACAAAATTAATTAGTACCATTAACCACTGTAGCAAAGAACACTGCTGTTTTCTTTAGCTGATCTTAATTGAAGCTCTCTCCTGGATATTTCTATTTCCATAGACAGGCCTTGCACTCATCCTGAAGGGCAGCAGATCTGTGATTGAAAGCACGGGGAGTGAAGGAGTTAAGGCAAAGAAGATTGCACTGAGGCAAATCCAGTAGCATTTAAAAAGCTGTTGAAAGGAGAGAGGTGAGTGCATGCAAAGTCAGTCATGAAAAGCATAACCTACAGCACCTTATTTCTTGTCCAGTACTGAGATTTAAAACAAAAAGCCCTGTACAGAGAGTGTCTCTTTAGATATACATTGTTACGCTGAGATTCTCTACATTGTCTATGTAAAACATTTATTCTACATTTTCCTTTTTTCTTCACATTGCCACTTGCTATATATATATATATACACACATATACATACTCTCTGCCGAAATAGCTGTGTCTGAGCAAAGGGCAATGAAGGCCAAACTGCCATGGTGAGGACAAATGCCCACAGCCTTAGTTAAAGTCAGCCAAAGAAAAGCAATTAAAAAGGTCTTGTGGCACTTGCATTGCTTCTCAGGAGACCTATTGACTTTGCAGAGAAGCTTTTCATCTTTGCCTATGGAAGCACCAAGGTATTAAACAGAATTCCTAAAGTCGCATTACTCTTGTTTTGTGATTGAAAGCTGATGATGGAGAAAAGGAGATTTTGTTATTTATAGTGCTAGGCAACCTATTTGGTGCTGAACAGAAGTCTGATCTAGCCTGGCTTGAACAATGCGTGGAATCATCTTAAAAGCAGCATGGAAAGGAGATTATAAACTATCATTGTGATGAGATTATAACCTAGCTTGGTCAGAAGAAAATGATCAAGCAATTTTTTCATTGGCAATTGTTGACTGACTAAAATAAAGTAATTGATGGAAAGTATTCCTTTTCCAGTAAATTTCTTTGCATCTAGCAGTAAGTTAAAATAATCCTTTGTGTTGACTCCTCTGTACAAGTCCTTGTAGGTATCACAGGCTCCTAGCACTCATTTTCTCAGAGCTACCTGTTAAACAAGAGCTAGATTCCCATCTTATTTACTAAGAATTCCATATTTTACTCTAATTTGTTTGAGATGGAAACCTCATTTTAAAATGGAARTTTTCCCTTCACCTAGCTCTTGCACAAACCCTTTTAAAAACAATTTTTGTGGTCCCTGTCAGCCTTGACAAATGTACTCTGGTAAGTGTCCCATGGTGATGACATTTTTTCAATTCTTTATTCTCTTTCAACAGGAGTGTGTGTGCAAGAAAACCCCATGACCTACTCTGTTTTAAAGGGAGTAAAARTGCTAAATGCCTGTGCAATGGGGGAGACCCAGCTCTTGGTGGATGCAGCACGAGGGAACTCACACTGCATCAGACAAACACCTGACAGCAGCAACGCCTTTTCCTCATATACAGCCTCTTACTCTTCAGACCAACAGAAGCCTGAGAAAAAAAAATCCCACACTTTTATTACTTGCAAGATTCAGTCTCTGTCCTTGTTCCAGTCTCTGAGTGAGATTGCTTTGCTGTCTTACCCTTTCACGCTGAAGGGAAAACTGTTTTGTGTATTTGTATTTCACAAAGTCCCACATAGTCACCAGACTGATTTAAAAGGAGCAGACCAATGTGTCAGGTCTGCAATAAAATATAATCTCTTTGTGTCTGCCCTTTTGTGATCTCTTTCTCTCTMTATATATTTTTTTAATAACAGAGCAGTGCCTTGGTAATGAGAAACCTGATCATAACTTAATGTCCTTGAAATAGGGGTTGATAATAAAAAAATATGAGTGATATTAAAGATACACGTGGAAAGATTTAAAGATACATTGTGGAAAATATATTTTTAGGAAAGCTATTTTTACAATATCAGACTTCATTTCAAGTTTCATGACACTGTCAACCACATGCATTTAAGAAATGAGTTATGAAGACCATTTTTTTAGTGAAGAGCTTTATACTATGCAGTATGAAGAACACACTGATATTTTTCCCCGTGGTTATAAAAGCAGGCATTACTAATAGCACCACCAATAGCTAAGCTTGTCTGAATGTCTGACGTGTTGCAACTTTGCTGTAGCTACACATTTTGGGCCTAGAAATTTCAACAGGGAGCTAGACATATTTTTATGGGAACAGTGTTGGAGGCTGGGGGTGGGGTAGGAGTTTCTCCATGGGCTTGGAGGGAAAAATATTGTTTTCTGCACTTCAAAATGTTTCTATGATTACTGGAGGGTGGAGATTTAAAGCTCAGAGCCTTTGGAGCATGGACCTAACCTTTCAGAAAAGGTTTCCCTAGCACACATGGCTTTAATGACACAGAGAGGATTTGCAACTCTGTGTATGTGTATGTCCAAACTCAGTGAAGGAAGTGTGGAGGCTGAGATATTTCATAAGCTGGACTAGTCATAGTGATACCCTCTTGCCTTAAAAGCTATGATCAGTCAAAATCTTTGGAGTTCATTAGGTGTGTTCTCCCAACAGAGATGCTGCAGCCTCAACCCATAGGTGGGAGGTAGAGATCTCCCTGCAGTGGTTTCTCCCAGAGATGTCACTGGTGTAGTCAGGGCCCCCTGAAGCTACACTTTAATACTCAGATTTTTCCTTTCCTAAGTGCGTGACTTTGCCATTTCAATGTTCTTTTTGTGTTGTGTTCACCACCTAAAGCAATGCTAGGCAACAGTCAGTGCTGCTCATCACATAATCACACAGAATCAGGGCTTTTGTCAGTTTGGCAGCATTAAATGTCACATAAATTTTGTACTCTTTGCTACACAAAATACAGGCTTATACTCTCTGCAACAGCTCTCTCATTTCCACAACACATCCTCCCTTCAGTTCACACTTCTTATTCCTCACTACCTTGCTTTACTGCCACCTTAACTCTGACTTAAAAACAGCTTTAAAAGATAGCAGTAGGAAAATGGTTTCTGGTGTCTGTGTAGGTGCAAGAAAAGCAGGGCACTAATGGGTGCAGTTTCTCAGTTTTTCCATTATCACTAGCCAAGCATGGATATGACTGTGGACATAACACCTGGTCACTGTTCAGCCCTTTGGCATCCTGTATATGATCATCTGCTCCCACTACACACCCTAACAAGGGGAGTCTGAGGGTTACCAGTGAAGTTTACTGCCTGAGTGGTGCTTACACTGCTTTCTCCAAAGGTTATTCTTAATTGTGTGTTCAGCCACCAGGCATCAGTCTGCAAGCTAATGATTCCTTTGCTCTCTGGGTCTACTCCTTAAAAATTTGCTCTGGTTATTTTTTTTTTTCCAGGGCCAAGAGCAGGGAAAAAATTTCTCTGATTTTGCTAAAACTGAAGATCACAGGAAGGCTGACCACATTTCTCAGTCACCTTAGATTAAAAAGCCATATAAAAACCTATACATTTTCATCCTCCTCTTTCTTCCCATGTTGGACTAAAGTCATACATTAAGTACTGCTACATGAAGTCTTAAATGAATTGGGGTTTTTCCACCCTGAGACTGGAGTATCCTCTGTCATATCTCTGGAGGTCATTAAATTTGCTGGGTAGGTACAGGACTGCCTGTCTGTATCTTCTTCTTTGAAGGTTTCCCATCAAGAACTCTTCTCACTTAATTGCAGGCAGCAGTGTATCCTCCTTATTAAATTCCAAGCACAGAGTACCAAGGCATTTGCAAATTACTTGGTGTCATTAACCTTGAGTTCAGCAAGACTTTAGGCATGGTGGCTTGCATTGTCCCTCTAGTAAATTGGAGCGATTTTGTTTGGAGTGCTGGTGCTTAGTTCTAACTTCAAAGTTTGCCCCACTTTAAGCTATGAATGGGATCTGATCCCTTCCAAACTTACTCACCCCRTGATTCTGTGGTATTTCACATGTGCAGGTACGTGTGCACCTCAAGTTGTCAGACTGCTTCTGCCATGTTCCACACTTACTGTTGACCGATCACTGGTTACTCAGGGCTTCGGGTTACAGTTTCCATTTAAAGCTGAAGCTTTTATCATCTTTATAATACACCACAGAATTTATTATAGAAATAGGCAGGAAAGTAAGGCTTATTTATTGTCTGCTTTGCTGCAAAACCCGTATTATGAGCAGAGATGACAGCAATAAACTAAAGAAAATAACCTGTTCAGACCAGAAGAAAATCTATATCAGTAACTCCCTGCATTGAACGGTTGTTCCAAGAATGAAGGATTTCCTTGTTATTAGGAACGTGCCAGGTGAGGAGAAGTTATCAGAAAAGCTGCATTCCCTATTAGCTGCCACAGAAYGTTGCACACGTGGCAATGCATATTAATCCCACTTATGTCCATCAACTTAATTAAAACCTCCCCATTATTGAAATCTATAACTGGCACGGAAAGGTATCAGGGCTTAGGAAAGAATGTTCATTTATGCTATTCACTGGACAGATCTCCAGTAGTGCTAGGTTATTTCTGGTAGGAAGTAAACAATTTCTGCTGGATATCCAGCAATTTGAAAAACATTTGGAGTTTACAACCACAGCCAATGTTTGTCTGCAAGTGTTAGTGAGAAGTTAATAGTATCACTGGATGCTTTGCAGATGTTTCATCCGGGTTTTTCGGTTGTTTTTTTTTTTTACTTTTGTCAATGACACCCTTTTATCATATTTATAGAGARAGTAACGTGCATGTACAGTACATCTTGGCACAAAAATTGAAGATAAGGTCTACTGACAATACACTTACAATGCAGAGGCTACATTAATATATTTCCCCACTTCTGTCAGGATCTGTCTGGGAAAATCAGTTCACCACTTATTGGTACCATCCTCTTCAAAATTTTAAGAACAAACTGTTAACAAACTTTTTTTTTTGATTTATTTTTTGTCTTCCCAAATTGTCTGCTCGAGACACTATGCTGTTTCAATTTTTTAGTCGAAAACAAATCTTAGGTTCACTGTGTTGTACGGCCTAGGAGATCTCTTAAATAGATTCTGCTATTTGAACTGGTTGAGTTGTGAATGGGTTCAGACTATGAAAGTCTGCTCAGTGTGAAATCCACCACTGAATGCAGCAAATTCCTCACTCAKGGTGGTTATTGAACAATTGATTTTCTCAATAATAAACAGCAAGAAAATCTCCTAACAGAAAAATAAAGAAGATAAACAACTTGTCAGCATCAAAATTCTTTCAGACCACCGAAGATAGTTGGAGAAGTTTGCCCAGTACTTCAGTCTGTATCCATGAAACAGAAGTGCCACTGCTAAGGTAGCTTAATTTCTGACAGAGAAGTTGTGAAGCACCTCGATTGTCAAAATTATTTTGGGAAGAGAAGGTTAATTATGAAAGATTATTACAGCAATTTAAGCACTCCAGTCAAGGTAAAGGGAAACATGTCAAGTGTTTGTTTTCAAACAGACAATACAGGTAAGATGGTAAAAATAAAATTATGGTTGTGATTTATAGAAAGTTAAAAAGTTTTTAAAATTTTGGAATTCACTTTGTGGTAAAATCACAGATTCTGGGGAAAATTATTCAAGGAAGTGTGTACTGAAATATCCAGACTCTACTTAAAACAAAGCATTTGAAGGACCTGCCTGAAGTTCGAGAAAGTTAGATCTTGCTTTAATGTTGTGGGCACGAAGATAAACCCACATTTTTTTTGCAAATGAGACTGAGTCAGGAAAGCACAACATTATCAGGGTGGGAATCCACAGAACCCATGACTGAAAAACCCAGAGTGGACAAACAACTCACGCAAGATAATATCTGCCATTTGTGAAAGGATCACAACACCACACAGGCATTTACAAGCATCAGCACAGATCTGTAGGGGAAGGAACACACTTCATGGCAGTCAAGGAAAACAGCATAGCATCATAGAATCACAGAATATGCTCGTTTGGAAGGGACCCACAAGGATTATCAAAGTCCAACTCTCAGCCATGCACAGCACCACCCCTAAAGAGTCACACCATGTGCCCAAAAGCATTGTTCAAACACTTACTGAACTCTGTCAGGCCTGGTGCTATGACCACTTCCCTGGGGAGCCTGTTCCAGTGCCCCACCGCTCTCTGGGGGAAACACCTTTTCCTGATATCCAGCCTTAACCTCCCCTGACACAATTTCAGGCCATTCCCTTGTATCCTGTCACTGGTTACCATAGAGAAGAGATTAGTGCCTTCCCCTCCTCTTCCCTGTCCACTTGAAGGCTTATGGAACACAGCTGGTTTTCCATGATATTTAGGTGCACCAGGGACAGCAGTATTAGCAAAGACAATTCACTCTTGGTAGGAGTGAAACTCTGGTCATGTAGAGGTTAACTTTTGCGGCTGTTGTACCRCGGCCAGAGAGAAATGACAACACGAAAGTCCAAGTCCAGGAAGAGAACCGAATGGCATGAGCCCTTTATTATTCCACAGACCCGTTTATATACCCTAGCATACCTGCATGGCATAAGGTCATTGGTCATTGATCATCCGCCTCCCGTACTGGTTGGCTAAAACCCATAACACCCATTTCAAAATATTTTTTCCAGTCAAAATCATAACAATACTACATAACAACTGCAGGTGCAAGATAGAGAGAATTYGTTCACAAAACCGTAGCACTGTTTTTCATAGTTTCTGTGAGAAACGCAGAGCTCTCACAGAACGCTCAAAAAGCTAGAAAATTTCTCTGCTAAAGCTTCTCAGCATCCACAAACTTTTATTATATAACAAAGTTGCRCCAGTAAGTGATTGGATAAAGAATAATATTAAAATTTATGGAAAAGCTAAAATTTCTAATAGTGCCAGAAGTAAAAAAATGCTTATTATTGAGCTAAAAAGATGCCAGCTTCTGGATCTCAGAGACAGAGTTCAYGCAATGGACAGACAATTGTTGGCAGCAACTGAAAAGGAACCTAAGGATGCTTCTGGGAAATAAAGGAACTGTYGAAAGAATACGAAATAGAGATGAAAGAGTCAAGATGGTCCACRGCTCATCYACCCAAGAAAGTTTCTCTTGCCATAATTTGGGCTACAATAAGAGAAGCCTATTGCTCTAGGGAGAGAAATATAAAGAAGTGAATACAAGTGAATGSATTGTGCTTACAGATCATGTAGAAAGCAAGCAAAACATTGAAATATTTCATTTGCACACGAATGACCTAAAAATGGCATCTATCGCAATGTCTCTAATGAGAAACTGAAAAGGCAGTAACACTCTGGGAGGTGACCTTATGAAACTGGGGCATCCAAATATGCATGATCATTATCTCTTCAAGAAATTATTTCCTTAGAATGCCATTGGGTTAGACTTGGAGCCACAAGTCAATACAAAATATTTGACAGCGTAAACAGTACTAAGTTACACACAAATGATGTTAGATATGGAGGAAAAGTGTAAAAAAGTCCCATCTGGAGGCCTCAATTAACTCAGAAATTCTGACATAAACTAAACAAATTAAGATGTAAGGTGTAAAGATGTATTCCAGAGGATCCCCATGGGAATGCCTCCCGCAGCAGACTCCTCACATGAAGGAGTTATAAGAAAATTTGCACCTCCCAAGCTGCCTGCAGCAGCAGCTTGAGAGGGCTACTAAGACACAYASAGGAAGGGTAGGTCACAACCCYGTCTGTATTTAACATTGTGAAATTACCATGGCACCAGTGACGCACTGGAGGTCACACGAACTCTGAAGACAAGATGCCTGTGCTTGTCAGGCAGCTGTCACAGTCACTTTGGTCTCACAGGTGTCTTGAGACAGATAGAGCCAAGCAGCAAGTCCAGTATGGTTTGTGAAATGTGATAAAGGTGGGAAGCAGTCATGCCAATGTGCAGTGAACTTGTCCCAGTTGCAAGAGACACTGCTGCACCAGATGGACACAAGCAGAGGTGGAATAGGTTTTCTCATCTGAGACAGCTGAGCTCAAGGACCTGAGACAGCAGGAGCTGAAGGGCCTGGCTGTGGCAGAAATGACAGCATGGATATTAAAACTGAGATCCAAGGGTCCATGTGATGTTACAGCACACCTTGCGAGTTAATTGAACCTTGACAGCTGATGGTCTTTGCGATTCTGAATTGCATTAAAAATCACTGATGGTGTGGCTAGAGAGGGGAGTTGTGGGAAAATAACAAACTTGCAGGACGACCTTAAAATAGTCACTTGGCAATAAATGATTCCTGGTTCCTTTCCTACTTCCATCAACCCAGCCATAATTGGTTTATTACCCCCTCTGTTGCTGTGCTCACAACTTGGAGTGGAAATGTGAAACAGTACTTTCTTCGYATTTCCTTTAAAAGTGGCAGGAACAGCCTCTTTTCCCTTGCAGGCGATGGGATAAGGTCTCCCACACTGCTTACAGAAACCACATCAGTAGGAAGGAAAAGTACGGMAAAGAATACAAGAAGGAGGTAGTAAATGTGTTCTCCCCAATGGCATTTTCACAACAGGATAATTTCTCTGGCTTCAGATCTCCTGATCATAATAGCAAACCATCTGCTCATGGAAAGAGGACACTTCAAGAAAGGATATCTGGCTTAGTCATCCTGTCACATCACAGCTCTGCAGGGTTTCTTTTATTCTAGTAAAGAGGTTTTCATTTTTAATCCTGTTTCTGTATTCTTTAAAGAAACATTTAGATGTTGTTTTTATAGTTTAATCTGACAATTCTTCTAAAAAGCATCATGTGAGACAAATAATTGAGCATCCTACAGAAGTATGAAGTTAGTAGTACCAGCAGTTGCAGTAACAATAAAGCACAACTGCAGTTAAAATATTATGGAATCAGATACCCCAAAAGACAGTTTAAAGCACGCACAGACTCTTTACGAGAGGAGTATCAGCCATGTTTAACACCACTGACAACCAAGGATATGCACTGGCATTTACAGGGGTGCAGGACTCAACTCCCTGTGGCAGATCCAACTCCTCAACGGGATGCAGTCCAAATGATGGGCCTGTGTGGGCTAAGTTCATAGGGCCAGCTCCTCCCTGGTCCTCTGCTCATGGATGCATACACATGCATGTTACACAGTCCTTCATTTTCTCTCTGACCTTCCCTCCTGCCTCTTCTGGCCTCTCTCTCTGAGCTGCCAGTGTAATGTGGACAAGCTGGAGGCAGAGGTGCAGCCTAGTGGGACACTGTGGTTTCATTTCTCTGCCTTCTTATGCCTTTCCTACTCCTCCAAGAAAATACCTCTCTAGTAGATAAGGAATATTTGTTTCTGTTATTCTCCAAAGCTTGTCATAAGTTTCAGACTGCAAACAAGGACCTGATGCTAATGTTCATGTGCCTTTTTGGTGCCTTTCCCCCTGCCCCTCCCCCGCCCCTTGTTGTCATTACTTCACACTTCCTATCATTCATAGTCCTCTTCTGGCTCAGCTAAGTTTGTTGAAGCAAAATCCGCGACAATATATTTCAGTGTGCATTTTTTCTTTCATTTTGATTGACTTAACATGTGTTTTTAGAGCTACAGGTCAAAAGCTTCACTGCCCCCTGCTGCTTTATAAAGTACTCTTCTAAATAAATAGCACATACCACAGACATGCCTGACCATCCTAGCAAAACATGAAGCTACCCACACCAGCTGGAAGCTGAAGAAAACAGCACCTGCCTGCACACAGCAATTCTGTGTAAATCTAGAGACAAAATGAAAAGCCTTGCCTCTGCTCAGACATGGGAAAATTTACTGTGAAGTGAAGTTCAACATGTGAAAACAAGCATTTCTGAAAAAGCAGGAGAGGTTACTGTCCCATCGCTGCTCATAAACTCCTTGAAGCTGCTTTTTACTAACCCTTGTGGAACCTGGTCTTCTCAGGGTCCCTATAACATTACATATTACCCTTTCACCTAAGGATGGCTTAGGGGGACCTGATTAATCTGCCCTGAGACATCAAAGAGTATTTATGATCCACATCTGTGGAAAACACCAAGATGAGGGGTGGATGCTACTATGTGCCCATCTCTGGGACTCCTCCAAGTGTACTCTTGTGAAGTTTGAGATCCTCAAACCAATCTCTGCAGAATTGTGCTGGGTTAACAACAGCTACACTATCATTTTCCACCTCCCCCAATTAAAATATGGTAACATCTAAAGTCTTATTCATTTATATCTGTTCAATCATATGTTTATTCTCTAAGTGTTTATAAGAAAATATCTTCTCTTGTGCTTGAGTATTTTAGAAGCCAGGTAACTGAATAAAATGTTAACACCTAGCACTTGCTCATTTTACACACAGAAACGTGGACAATCTCTCTAAATAGAGACAGCTTTCTCTATTTAGAAGAGGACCTGAATACAACACTTGTCGGTGCACAAAGCAGTGAAATTTGCTGTGTATTATTTTTTTCCTGCCTGAGGCATGTCTTGGCTTTATGATAGATTTTAATGTCGGCAGAAACTGCACCTCCAAAGTACAGTCCCAGCTCCAATGGCTTTAGGTTACAGATTTGTTTGTCAAAACAACAAAGTTCTGAATGACTCTGGCCTCAAGGCTCTGACTCCACCAAGCGGAATTAGGAACTTCTCCATCTAATTCTAATTTCCATCTGATTGTCCAGATTAATCTTTGCTTCAGCCTTGTATTGCTCTTGCTTATTTTGTAGTATATAATACAAATCAAGTATGTTTTGGTGGAACTGGCAACATAACAGGAGGGAAGATTTCAGCCATGAGTTTTTGCTGTGCTGTTCAGCATTGTCTTGTGACTCCAGACACGCTGACAAAGGCAACAAGCAAGTAGTGGGTTTCAATGGTGAGCCAGGGGGCTGGAGAGGTGACAGRTATGATTTTGCATGTTAAACATATTGCAGTGGCTGTGTCTGCAAGAGCTTCACATACCCTCCCCTAAAGAACCGGATATTTCTTTTCACACTCTGTGGTGTCAGACCTCGAGGAGACACCTGCAACATTAAGGCAGTGTATTTTAAACGCTGGTTTGGAATGATGAAATAATCTGACATTTAAATGGAACTAACACCGAATGCTGATTGTGTGATACCTTGAAGGCCTATGTTTATTGGTGGATGCCCACAAAGGAGAGTTGACAGTTCACCTTAATGTGAGACCACCAGAGGGAATATTCATCAGGCAAAATGAAAGGGATCAAATATGCCTGACAGAAGAGTCTCGTGATGGCTTGATACCTTGGATATTTGCATGAGAATCTGCTCACCTTCTGTTTTACTTTTCATTAAATCAAAGTGTACATTGAAAACTCTGCCTTGCCATCTTTGCAACCCCTTTCCATTGACTCTGTGGTCTCCTGTGAGGCCATGTTTTGGGAAACTTCTCACGCTACCTTCCTCTCTAAGGCTGCCTACTAACTTCTTCCCTCGTGCTCCCTCCTTTGCTCTTAAAAGGACATACGGCTCTGGCAACATTTGCAGGTGGGCTGCTCAGGTGATCAATGACCCAGGTGCCCTTGGGTTTGGTACATGAATTTTACCTTGTATTTTTGTTGTCAGGAAAAGCAGGAAACACAAGAGCAGGAGATTCTCCAAGTCCTACAAGTAGATCTGAACATTGCTACCTTGTCTTCCATCCTTTGACCTTACTTGCTTGTGTTAATGACTGCTGACACCAGTGTGATCTCTGATTGCCTGTTCTTTGCCTCTGAGTAATTAACAACAGGACAAATACTCAGGAGCTCAACACTTCCTTGCTCAATTTCAATTTTTGAAAAAAACCTTTCATAAAAGAATAGGAAGGTCCTTGCTGAGCCAAATCCAGCAAATCCAGTATCCTGTCTCTGGCAGTGGCTAAAGATGGACAGCCAGGAAGTAGTACAAAACCAGGATAAAATTTGGTATTGTCAGAGAGTATTCTCAGTGTCCAGTGAAGGAGCTTCCTGTGCTTGCTTTGCTCCTGAAAGGGCTTTTTCTGTCTCAAACAACATCTCTTCTCTAATGACAATTAGGTCATAACTCTTCAACCTATGGATGAAAAAAAAGAGAATGAACTAAAGTGATGGGAATTTTGAAGAATATTTATACCTTAGGAGTCTAGATAGCCTGCCTGGGAATAGATTGCAAGGTTTAGCTTTCTCCTATCAAAACATTTCTTACTAAAACAGAAGGGAGCCAGCCATCTGCAATGCTGTCCTGAGTCTGTTACAAAAAGGGGAAGGGGACACTATCATGATTTCCTTTTCTCTGGTTTTGCCTTTTCTGCATATTTTAGTATYGCCACAGTCAATAGTTAATCACTTGTTTCTCTGAAATACTCTTTTGGGACTCTTTGGATCTTATAGGAGAATTTTCCCCTGGAAAAAAATAAAGAAAAACATTTCTGTGGGAGTGGCCAAGCCCATTATTATCCTGAGATGAATCAGGATCCCAAATTTTGTAGTTCTAAGTTCTTTCAGTTGATCCTCCTTCATGCCTCAMATCAGGTACCATCCTGTTAGTAACACCATGTGTGCTCCAGGAATATTTCAGTGCTAGCCAGGAAAATTTTACATGCACATCTCAGACACTAGTGAATCCTACAAGAGCTCTGCACTCCCATGCAGTGCTTAAACAACAAGGCATAAAAACCTTCTTAAAAAGAAATCAGTATCTTTATGATCSTGTTGGTTACGTAGCATATATAATAGATCATTTTGCAAGTCATCCTTGGAGCTGAGAGCTGCTGAGCAGATTTCACAGTGTGACAATGACCTCAAGACCCAATGGTAGCAGTCTCCTTGGACTACCTGAGAACCTGACCTGGCTCAGCACTCTGGTGTTGAACATTTACAAGTACAAACTGTGACTTTACAGAACACTTGCTTGTTTTTCATTGGGTTGACATTTCCTTTTTAGATTCACTTCCAAGCCTGAGGCATGTGGGCTTTCTAAGGTGAAAAAGGGTTGAATAAAAGCTGGTGATTGATTGTAAGAAAACAATTTGCAAGGAAAGGGGAAACAAYAGCATGTCACTTCACCTAGAAGCACTTGCCATTTGAAAGCTCAGCACCTGCCATTCTGTGACATTCTGCAGCAGTACTTCTGGATCTCCTGATATTGGCAAGTGTTTAGTAGAACTCAGTGTAAAGTAAAAGGGTTAAAAAGGGTATTAAAGCTATCTCAGTTTACCAAAATATGACATATTTAAGAATCCCTTAGAATTTGTTATACTTAGCTGTCTAGAGTGCTAGAGGGAAATGCTGTCTCTGAAGAGGTCATGAGGACTACAGTAACTTCTAGAAGGTATATCCCTTATTCYAGTGCTCTTTATTTTTGTAGATGTCTTTATTCCTGGGAATGCAATAAATTGTATTTCCTAAGAATTCCACTGTGTCAGACTAATAAACACTGTTGCATTTACTCAACAYACTTTCTGTGCAGTACCAAAACAGGTGAAGATACAAACAAGCAGTCATTAAAAAAAATCTATTCTTGTAAAAAAGAATGTCTCATCCATAAAACCCTTTGGGGTTAGGAAAAAATCAACAACCCACAACACCYATCCAGCTTAATTCAGCCTCTTAGTGGAAGCAATTCACTGAAGCCCTCCATAATGCTGGAGGGTTGCAGTGCTTGGTTGAGAGAAGCAACATGGTACAGTCTCCCCTGCTTACATAGGGCATATGCACAACCTTCCCTTAGAACCCAGACATGAATATCCTCACCATAGGTCAACCCTCTGCCTCAGGATTTCTCTCTGTTTCCTGATCCGCAGGGAGCACTTAAATACTCCTCTCCCTTGGCCCTGGCAACACCATTTATTCTGCAAAGTAAACAATTTCCAGACTGGGAAACCACAGGAAGCCCTTTATAACACTTAAGCATTCTTACGTGACCATTTAACCCTTTAGATAGGCAAACAAGAAATTATTTTGCTGACAACATGACCAAATTGAAATCCTGCATCCCTCAGTGAGGGACATCTATTCTTCCATCCAGTGCTATCTAGTTTTTAACACTGCAAGGTGATACAATTTGGTACCAATCTGTTTCAGGTAGTAACAGCTGGACCACAACAGCAAAAACGCATTTCTGTTGGAGAATAATTTCCTGCAACATCGAGCATTTGCTGCCTGAGTCAAAAGTTGTTCAGGAAAGCTACACAGCTACACTGACGTGAGAACATATTTTAAATAACGTATATACACACAGCTCAAGGGGGCTTTCTTAGCTCAGGTGGTTGTCACCAGAGTAATTATCCAATTTTCAGACTAGTACTAGCGAGTGGGGTGATAGAGCATCTGTCTGCCTCAACTATAGAGACAAGACCCATGTGGTCAAAATTTATTAAGAAAGCAGTTTATTCACTGAAGGAACAAAAGATTGACTGAAATTACTTGTATTTATCTGATGAAGCATCTTGCCAAAAAAAGAACAAGGAAAAAAATCAAGCAAATGCACAAACTGAATTATTTCCAAGTTTTGTTTTGATATGTAGCTTCACTATGATATGAAAAGGGAGAAAGAAACATTCAAAAATGACACGAAGCCTTTTGTAAGTCAAAGAATGAACTGGATGTTTTCTGTTTTGTTTTGATCCACAACAATTGCTTTTCCAACTGCAATACTGGGACAACGACTTACAAAATCAATTTGTTCATCTCTAGTCATTAAGTGTGTAATGAAGCATTCAGTGTGGTTCATGGCCACATTGAATAAACAACCTTTTTTCATTAACATTTTTGGCCTGTGAACTCATGAACACCCGACAATACTCTTTGTTGTGCAGCTCATGTGAGCTGCAGTATGAATCACTGCCAAAATTCTAGATAATATTGTACTTTCATTGAGCATTTTAAGTATTTCTTTATGGCAGAATCTGAACAAAACAGTCTGGGCAAGGTGTTCTAATGATATACACATCTTTTTGGCCAGAGGAATATTTGTTGGATTGTGCTGAAATATCTTTCCCAAACTAATGGGAAAAAAACAGGTACAACCACGTGTAGCAGGAAAAAATTTCTGCATCATCCTGCCAGCCATGTGGTTTTGCTGCATTACATAGATGTCTCCCATATTAAGCTGTTGCAGGCATCCTATTGTCACCTTGAGGATGAATTTTAATTAGGCACAGTATTGAATAGTGTTAATAATTAAACTCATGGCACATATTTTACATGGAAAAGGTGATATGTACAGCATAAAATTATGATTTGATTTCCAGATCACCTTCTCCATAATAGCGTGGACGGACTTAGGTTGGACCCACAATCCATCTAGTCTGGTATTCTGTGATAAGCTCTCTCAGTTACTGATTTTAGTAATGATACTGAAAATACAGCTATTATTCACAACTGTATAGCTGATATATATTCAAAATCTGTCCAGAAACCAGAAACCCTCAGCACAATTCAGGCATATGACTTGAATGCATGTTAGAGGATAAGTGCTGTTCCTGCTGTTTAACACAGAGGAGCTGCGGGCTGTGAAGTTCTAGTGCTAAGCAGACATGCCTAACTGAAAACCTTGGGAAATCCTATTCCTCCTTTTGTTTTCAGTGTTGTAAAATAAAGCATTCAACAAGACTTGGCCCATACAAAGTGAGCATGAATAGAAATTGACCAGAAAACACTTCTCTAAAACCAATCTGGAAACAGGTGAAAATGCAGGCTGGGTACAACTGAGGGGACAGAACGGGGATCAGGTGTTAGTGGTTGACCCAAATCTTTTGGCTGAGGGTCACAATAAACACCCTTTCCAAGTTATTTCCTACCCCTTCTCATGACAAAGCTAAAGTCCTTCAAGCTTATTTGCAAATATCTACTGGAAACTGTTTTTGCCTGGCCAAGTAGTGGAGGCAGATCCTCCTATCTAAATTAAAAAACAAAAACCAACCAACCAACCAAACAAAACTCTCTTTATGCCATACATCCAGGCAGAAAGAGACCACTATGAAATCCGAGAAGACTGTAGGTCTGGGGAAGACTAAACACTAGATTGCTGAATGTATTTTAAGACATCAGCTCCTACTGGAGAATCCATGCTCATGTGGGTTCCAAATTATTGGAAGAAAAATGTGTATTGTGCGTCATGTAGCATCTATAGAGATCCCAGAAGAATAAAGACCCATCCTTGTATTTGTTCTATGGCTGAAAGCATGGACTTTGTGTGACCAAATGCCATATCTGTTTCTCATTCAGAAACGTTAATAAAGGCAACTTGATTTTGCTGATGTGACAGGGACATATTGAGTCACGCAAGGGAAGAGGGAGATACCAGGACTCAGGGAATCGAGACACTAGCGGAGAAGTTGTCAGAATATTTTTATTCCTGTTCCCCTCATTTCTCTCAGAGGGCTATAGCATGGGTTGGTCTGAAGTTGGAGTTATTCCATATTGGATGCTTTTATTTTGTTATCTAGTAGTCCCAACACAGCTTTACTGTGTTATCTGGACAAGCTAACTTTGAAATGTACTGATAGTCTTAAATTGGTCTAAATTTTTAAGTGCTTAGAGTTGCTTGGTTGAACTGACTTGAGCAATCTCATAATCCCAGTGGCAAATAGCCTTGATTGGAAATAAATTAAAAACTACTCTTAAAAATCCATCATTCTCTGTTGATACCAGAAATCACCTGCCCAGACATGTGTAGATAAGGGATAAAGTTTTGCTTTAGTAACAATATTAACACACAGATTTGAATTAATCGAGCTGGTTATTATCACTTGAAAATTGTGCCATCCCCTGTTGAGTTCAATTTCTGATATAATGAATATGTATCGAAGCATCTTCATTTTCTTTCTTGTCACGTCTGTTTTGCTTGAAACTATTTTGCCTGGGACATTTAATACATTCATAATAATTTTACAGTCTCTATTTCACTTAAGACACAAAGATCTAAAAATCTTGAGGAAAAAATACAACAGAGGCACTACCTAAGTACATTATTTGAGTATATGTAGTTTATTTAACATCATTCTCAAGGACAACTCAACAATGAAGGTTTTCTTCAAAACTCACTAGGAAAAGGATGACACACAGCCAGAACAGTACCATATGTTTGGAAAAATAATCTGACTTGTAAAATGGAAGGAAATGAGTCAACAAGTCTAAGAGTACCAAAGTCATGCCTACACCTCATCACAAAGTGCATCCCTCGACTACGCATGACCTAATCCAGTAATTCCACTTGACTCTGTGTGGATGTGCCACACCACACCTGAAGCAGCATGACTTCCTTCACATCAGTCTCATTCAGCTCACAACTAGGTCTTAAGTTGATTATTTCAGACATCTTTTGCCCCCTCTCTTGCAGTACAGATAAGCTGTACCATGTACCTCTCCTGACTCAGTCTCCAGTTTTAAATGACTTGTTTGTCTCTCCCAGCATCTGAAGTTCCTTAGGCTGTGCCCTGCACAGGCATAGGAAGACCTCCTGATGGGAGAAGTGCTGAGTGCTTTCACTCTGCATCATTATTTTCTGAATTAGTAGGCATAGTTTGCTCTTTGTCAGTTCAGTCACCTTCATGCTAGAATAATGGGGATTTTAATTACATGATGTTAAACCTCTCTCTCTCATGTAGCCTTGTATTGGAAGGCTCATCATCAATTCAGTCGATTGAGGAAACCTTGGATAATGAGAGTTTATTAACCCAGGTTAATGAGCCTCAGGCAAAAATGAGGGATTTTGCCCAGCTGAAGAGGAGCACTGAACACAAACAAGGCTACATGAGCAGAACTCAGCCCTCGTGAGATCTGCCCAGGAAATGACAGAGCATTTGGTAGAAATACCAGCGACGGGATGCTGAAAGCAGAACATCTGTGTTCTCAGGAGCTACATTTTTTAATCATGTCCTCCAGACCTCTGAGGAGAGGCAGTTACTCCAGCAAGTGCATTGGCAAACAGGGGAGAGAATGGCTCAGAGGAGCAGCAAGCAAGATGAGTGTCTCTCAAGAAGTCCCTTAAACTCTTCCCTCAGGGTCCCCCTGAGGGAGTTCCTTCTGTTGTCCACCCTGGAACTGATTACATCTGTGCTCCCAGGAATACCCTCTTAGTCCATGGATCTCATGTCCTGTCCAGAGAGGGGCTAAAATCTGTGGTACTAAACATAAGCAATAAGCTACCTGCCTCTCCTGGGAGACAGTCTTCTGCTAAAACAATGTCCCCCTCACATGAATTCACACAGATACAAGTTCCTGTGGAATGACTTACCAGGGACAGGGAAAAGGGAGAAATCCCAGGACATCTGGAACAACTATCAGCTGTACAACTTTAGCCTCTCATGCACATCTCCTATCCTGCTGTTCTACCCTGCCCTGGCAGGACATCAATAGGTAAGGAGGTGAGAAACAAAGCACCATTGCAACAGAAAGAACATTTCTTTAATTATAGTTACTCACTCTTCATAAAACAGTATGGATTTTTTTGGTTTTGTTTTTTTCTGCCCTTTTTTGAATAGATGCATATGCAGCTGAAATAACAATAATATTATTTCAGAAGTCGTTTGCTTATTTGCAAGTTGCAAGTAACTCTCAATCACAGCTAGAAAGAAAGACAGATATCAGCCAACAGAGGAAAAATGCATGAACTTCAGTGATGTGAAATACTACTCTTTCTTGTAAAAAACGCATTAACCATTGAAATTATACATAAGTATCTGCAGTTCAAAAAGACGGTAACACACAGTAGCAATAACTTCCTGGATTCACATTTTTGTGTCCAGTCCCTGTACTATAAAATCTGAGAAAGGCAAACAGTTTGAAATGACTTACTAGGCTGAAATTCTTGGTTCTGAAGTCAGCAAAAGACTTGCCCTTGTCAGTTCTGAGAATTCGTGTATGCGCTACGTTTACTTGTCAGCTCTTGCTGTTGGCAAAATGCAAATGGACACAAATTCTTTAAGCTAGTGGATGGAAGACAAAATGGCCCAAGAGAAAATGACTCTTGGTTTTATGAATTTAAGAAAAAGGGAGTTTCTATTCCATATTTTTGCATCTATTGCAAAATACAACTCCTGAATCAAAGTATCTTACCTCCTTCCCTGTAGGGTATCTTATCAATATTCAAAGAAAGAAAAAAGGACTGCCTAAAATATCAAGTGCTATGAAGTACCTGCAACTTTGGAAATTAAAATAGCTGGTAAATGACTGATGAATTGTACATGGCCTAAAGAAAGTTGGGTGCATGTTACGCTTATTATTCTTAGTTTCAATGTATGTAAAGTTGTAAAACCATGATTCAATGAAAATAATGGCAGCTATGCCAAAAATGTGTCTGAGATATTTGAATAAGTTTATTGCAAAGTCAGCTGCAAAATTTCCACTGTGCAGCTTCTTCAGAAGGCAAAATCTTGCAGTTCTTATTAAAGACCTCTACTAAAAAAACCACACACACATACATACATACATAGAAATGGTCCACAGGTGTTTTCCAAAATTAGAAACTTATTCATCAGGGAAAAAAACAGTTATACAGTTTGTCATAGAGTTGATGACAAACAGAAGCTCTGCATGGCCATGGATAAACCCTGACCTGCACAGGGAAGTTCTCCTTGTACAATTTTCCCCATAACATTTATGCAAACACTACTGTGACGAGAATGCACCGGTGTATTCATGAGGATGTGCCACGTTGAGATGACAGCGGATCCCACAGGGCCTTTAGGGTCCTGGAGAGCATGAACTGAGGTGGCTGATCCGTGTTCTTGACAGTCCCACAGCCATTCCAAAACACAGAGAGAGGTCTGCGAGGAGCTCACTGGAGCTGCAGCAGAACATCAGTGCTGGAAGAGACCTCCATCGAGCCACCATTATCTCATTTATATGCATATGTATGTATATATGTTTGTATTTATAAAAATATCTGAGGTGTTTGTACCTCAATTGTTGCTGTCAGGAAGGTGGCTGCTGCTGAACAGTGCCATTTCATGAGTTATGTAGGAGTGTTTAGAAATGCACAGGAGATTAATACTAGATTTGCAGTGAAGAGCTCTGCAGACAGGACCATGACTGCAAAAAGGGTCTTGCTTTTTACCCCTCACACTCTTAATCCAGAAGGTAGAAAATGTAATTGCTCTCCAGTGCTGTAAGGCATGTCTGAAGCTTTACAAGCCTGTGTAGCAACCATCTTTTCTACAGTCTGGGGTATATGTGCATGTTGTAAAGTAATTTTCTAGCTCTCTGTGAAAGACCCCAGCAGCAAGTACTGCTTGGAGGGAGGGAGGAAGGAAGGGAGGGAGAGGGACTTTAGAGGTCAGAATTGGAGGATATAAGGACCAAAATAAATACAGTAAAACAAGGAGAATTTTCTAGGTCTAGATTAAAACAGCCACTCATGGCTTCAAACCTTCTGATGAACTTTAAGAAATGTACCTGCACCATAGTATTGACAATTCAATTTATAAAATTCAAAGGGAGACAAAGAGCTAAGGGTATTGATTAAACTATGAACCAGTATACCGATCCTATTTTTTATGGCTGTAGCTCCAATAAACATGCGGCAGATTAAAGTTTTAACCTGTTCGTTACCACCACCTGGAGAAGGGTCCAGACCAGGAGGTGAGAAAAACTAATAATTTAGGAATACAGAAGCATATGCAAGCAATCATTAGGGGGTTTCAGATTTCAAAGCAGAAATCCTTTCAATCTCAGTAAGCAAAAAGGTAAATACAAAGAAATACCAGCTCCTTAGCGTCTACATTATGTTAAGAGGCTTATGGATTCGTGGGGTTTTTAACTCTCGGAGGCTGGCTGGTGGAGAGCAGGGTACTGCAGCAGAGAGGCATGCACGCAGTTGTCCTCAGACCTTGTTCTGGAGCTGACACTGCTTTCAACTCCAATTAGCTTACTCAAAATCATGGCCCTGACCTTTTTTCAAAGAACAGTTATGTATGAATACACACAAGCTGTACTAGAAAAAATGATGATTCAGTGAAATATGGTCCTGTGAGCTTTTGGTACTAGAAAGACACTCCCAGGAGTGATGGAGGCCAGCTGGTGCTGGGCACTGTTGCCAGAAGATCTGGGGAGTGAGAAAACCCCCCCGACTGTTCATAAGGATGCTAGCTACTTAAAATACTGATGGTATTTTCCTTTGGATGTAGTGTTAAGATCCTTCTGGCTTCACATGCAAATTGAGAGAGTGATAAAGGGAGGGTAACCTCCAAACCCCCACTCCTGTTTTAAACAATTCTCTTTTCCATGTTTAGGCCTATCAGTGAGGTCTAGGTATAGACTTTGTGCAGTATTATGAAATATTAAAGCTGACTAAATGCTTAATTGCACTTGCAGACTTCTCGCAGACCATCTGACAGGCCCTAGTGGCCCTGGTGGTATGGAAAAAGGCAGGTGCCTTTGCTGAAGGATGTGATGTGTGCTCTCTGTCTCAAACCAGGATCACTGCAAGAATGCCTGAGTGATGTGCCATAGACGTCCTCACACAACCTCTTAAGCTTTGTCTATCCCTTTCGGCCTAACAACCTTGGAAACCCCTTCCACTGAACCACAGCCCACGGTTCTTATCACTCCAAAGATCCAGTTCCTGGTTATTTCTAATTCCACATATCCGTCCTGGATCAGAGTTCCACAAAACTTCACAGTGCATACCAGCCCACCCATCCTGTTTGCCTCAAAAAGCTACCTAGAGCACCACCTAGCTCTGAGTCTCCTCAGTTCTTCCAACCTTCTGCTCCAAACCTCCTCTGCCTCAACCCCCAAACTTCCCTGCTCTTCCATCCCAGGCTCTCCACCACCATCCCTCACTGCTCCATGGCCAGGAACCCCAAATACTGATCTCTAGGCGGTGATGGCTGCTCAGCTCTCCATCTTTGGACCCTTTCCCTCTGCTTGAACCATCTGCCAACACCTACACCCACTGCAATGAGTTTCCGTGGGACTCTGAGCCCACCCTCCTCCACTACAGCGACTCTTCTCTCACTGCTCCCCCAGAGGGAATGATCCAGCTCCTGCATCTCACAGGGATTTCTAAAACCTACATACAGGTTACAATTCCCAGAAATGTACTTTAAAAGGATGCAAAGAACAAAAAGTAAGATCTATTTTAGGAAAACCAGATGCATTTAGAACCTGTATTTCCTTACTTTTACTCTACAATTAGATCTGGAACTTCCTTTTTTATACAATTTGGAAAATAAAACTGGAGAAAATGCACATGTAATTTTTTCCTTCCCCCCGCCCCTTGCCTCTGACAACAAAGAGAGGATTTTTGGGTTTATTTTTCTCTCTTTAGCCCTGTGTTTGTGAAGAAGGTGGGGGAGGTGAAAGGCAGCTAAGACCCAAAGAATTAGAGGTTACTTGTTCTTCTTTGTAAATAATTGCCATGCCATTGACTGAGTGCCCTGAAGCCCAGCTGCCTGCTGACAGACTGCTGTGTCAGCAAAAATCTCTCTTGTTTTCCAGGAGGCTTTAAAGTCATGATGGGTGGAATACAAGGCAGAGTACAAAAACCCACTACCAGCTCTTGATAGCACACAGTTGCTTTCCAAATTAAAACATTTTTTTCCCTTTGCACTTACACCAGGGGTGTTACTTCAGCGATGCTTGCTTATCCATTCTTCCTTGCTCGTGGAGGATGCAGAGTTCTCACTGAACCATTTTTTTCTTCCCATTGAGATCTACCATTGCAATCAGAATGCAGGTTATTTGATTAACCACTGTATTAAACCTGTTTTCACCTTTGAGAAAGACACTTTGTTCTCCTCCATTTATAGCACACTAAGGCACTGTGAAGATGCAGTTATGGATCAACACCTTATTAATCCATTTTTTTAATAAAATAGCTATGTGAGGAGGTAAAAGGACCTCACAGATAACAACACCCTGCTAGGTGCCTCATTTAGACCTTTTCCTATTTGAAAACTCCTTGTTCTGGTACAGGAACACGTGTGCTTCCTTGTAGGTTGTATATGTTAATTTTCCTCCTAGCTTCACATTGCTGCCAGTGTTAAAGACTTAAACAAAAATCCCAGGGTACACCAGAGCTTACGGCAGCAGAAGCACACTGTGCATTTGAAAAGCTACTGGGTAAAACTGACCAAGTAGGAGATCTTGTTTTCCAGCCATGCAGAGCTTTAAAGGCTAGAACAAAGCAAGACGGAAGCCTAGTCTGGATTATTGTTCAGCAAAGGTCACTGAATTTTCAGCAAGTGGTCGCTGCAAACTGCCCAGTAAATCCAACTAGGGACAGCACACAACTTCAAGGAAGCCTGAAAGCCTTCACTAGCATAGCTCAGGTGGTGGAGGATCTACTGCACTCCTAGACAACATGCTGTAGTGGCTGATAGCACACATCACTCTTTTCTGGTCAGAACTGGTCTTTCAACAGGAAGAGTAAGGGCTCTCTAATATCACTAGAACAGTGTTCTGAATTTATGGTCTCCAAATCAAACTGTGCCCATTTTTAATGGACAAGATGAGGGTTGTTTTTCCAGCTAAATCAGCAATGATGTGAGGCTCTTCCCTGTTCAATCATCCCCATTCTATGGGAGTTCAGAAGGTGTGCAAGTGGCAGTAAAATCAAGCTTGCTATTCTGGCCTGATTCTTCAGTGCTAGTGTGAACAAATGGCAACATAATGCTTCATGCTCAAGGTAAACCCTGTTCCTCTAATATAAAGAGGAAGGAAACAATTTCTTAAATATTAACCTTTCACTCTGAGAGAAAAAAACACCCCTCATTGTCTCTGTGCAAAAGTAAGCATTGAGGATCTCTGTATTTTACTTTAGAATTTACTTTAGCTGAAAATAAACAGCATTTCCAATGAGAAAAGACACTGATGTGAATTTGGTGATGAGACAAGTGTTGGAGCTGATCACAAAACCTTGCTCAGGGCAATGGATGCTTTGTGTTATTTGGCTGAGAGAGGTTGTGCCTCTCCATCCATCTCCCCTCCTCCATCCAGCCCAACCACCATCCCATTGCCATCACAATCAGATCCAATGCAGTCGTGTTTTCTGTAAGGCCAGCAGCAGCAGCCAGCTCACAAGTGGGCCTTGCAAGGGAGGGAGGATGTATGCAAAACATATTCTGTGGAGACACAGAATCAGCACTGGCAATGAACTTTGCGATTTTCAAAGATTCCCTTAAAGACTGTGCATTAAGTTCCTGTGATACCGCATGAAAGCTTGGCTTTTATTCAAATGGGGAGAAAATGTTTCCAGCATTCATGGCAGCCAACAAAATCTTGACGACATTAACTGCAAGCACCTTAAAGACTCAAAACCTAGACTGCAAATGCAAAGTAAGGGTTTTAAATTTTTTGTTTGCACTTTCATATCTATTAAAAGAAAAAATCATGGCACTAAGGACATAAAAGAGAGGAGGAGTGCGGAGTTTTTGGATGTTTTCAGATGGAGACAGTAAGCACACTACGAAGCAGCTGTCTTGACTGACAGTCTCTTGCCTGCCTGGAGGGGAGGACCTGCTGTGAGCTTTCCATGCACTCCTCAAAGAAAGCCAGGTAGAACACAGCAGTAGCAGGAGGGGTCTGGATGAAACTCTCTCCCCTTTGATTCCTGTGGTTTGTGCAGAACTCCTGCAAAGTTGAAAAGCACTGGGGAAGACTGTGGTTTTCTGCCAGAGCACAGCTGGGGAACTCAGGGGTCTTTTGCTGTTCCTGGTTTTTTGTCACTGGAGCAGTAGTGCTGCAGTCCACCTTGCATCTCATGGTCACAGTCACTGGTTTCCCTGACACCAGTGTCTGTGTGTGGGGTTGCTCAAGAGAGTGGAGAGAAAGGCTCTGCAGTTCTCCCCTCCCTGCCCTTCCCATCAGCAGTGCTCACTGCAGCATCACAGGAGGAAAAATAGACCTTCAGCTCAGCAGCTCCTGCCCCCACCCACTTTGATGGGTGGCTCTAGCCACTCACCAAGCCTTCACTCTGTCCTCTGCAAAAGAGTCCACAGTCCTCTGGAGCAGGTGATAAATCAGTGGGGATGACTGAACGCTCCATGCTTTTGATCCACCAAAGCCTGCCGTGGTCATGCTTAGATAAACACAGGGAGAAATACTATCAGTTTTCCACTGAATTTCAGATTTACTACATTTTTACTAGCATCTTGTTTGCTTGAATATGTTTATTTTTATCCCTCAGGCAAATATTTCTGCCTCCTGTGAACCTTTTATGTAAATCAACAGAGGCATTTGGCAAGCCATATCAAAACTGCAGCTTTACATATCACTGAAGCGGAAAATAAATGGAAATAATTACTGATGCCTCCAAGTACAGATATGTTTCAAAATGAAAAGTGTAGCTTAGAGAGGGTGGGCAGTATATATCTAATGATTTCCTGTTAGCTTACATAGCATTGGCTCAGACATTTTTATTTCATTCCAGGACATGGTTTTTTTCCTCTTTTGGGGGAGATCAGGGAGAGATAGTGGCTGCTTGTTTGCTCATTTTATCCATATTGAACAGAATCAGATCTTCGGTTATCTAATAAACTACTTCCCAACAGGAAGCTTATGTTTGATGTGTTGCTGTGAAACTCATTTACATCATTCTGACACTGAACAAAAAAACCTCCAACTAACCAACCCAAAAAAACCCCAAAACTCAACCAAAAAAAAGAGATATGGCATTAGCTGTTCTGCTTCACAAAGTCTCCCATCATGCCAGTGTAACAATACTCCAGCTTGTACAGCTCTTCTGTGCTTTGATGATTGGAGAAATGCAGGGGAAAAGTCAGCTCATGACTGAAAGTATGAAAAGGTAGATAAAAAGAAAAAACCAAATAATTTTCAAGTTGGTGGTTTGCTGCATTTAGCATGTACAAACAGCATTTTGAATTTTTTAAAGGATGCAAGATCTGCTTCACATGCAACAACAGCTGAATGGCAAAGAAATCAGAAGGGTTGATAGTCTTCCCCTACGTCACATCTTCCAAAGCTGTCCCTACTGAGGTGACAGGTTTCTCAAAAGGATGTAATCTACACAGAAATCAACTGATGTTTGATCATTAGTGAAATGTTCCTGCCAAGAGTTATTTCACATCTTCTTTTAGTGTGCCAACCAGCCCAGATCAAGGAGGCCTGCCTTGAAAACACAGCCTCCAGGGTCTGGGGAGAGGTGGCATGAAGCTGCTCTCTGGGCTTGAACACCACCTCCCAAATAAACAAAACAAAGGAGAAAACGATTTTTGCCTGTGATTACCACAATCAGGTTAGTTATGCTGGTGACATAATTGAGCATTCACTGCACTGAAATCCTTGATCGCTTGCCCTTGTTTATGCCAGAGGCATAGACACTTACTGACCAGTCCAGGGCCATTTGAGTAGACCCAGATCTGAGATATTGCTCTGAGGGGAAACTGCAGCCTGACAACTAACTGCTTGGAAGTGCCTTTAATTCATGTATTTATTTTCAACAATGTGAGTGTCCAATGAAACACTCTGCTGTTAAAAGCTAATTTCTGAAAATCGTGTTCTGATGCTATTACAGAATTTGTACTATGTAAAATTTCCAATTAAAAAACAAAAAATCATCAAAGAGGACTAATTTGCAAAATCTCCTATAAGATGCAAGCTTATTTCCTGACTTTTTGTCTAAACCTGGCATCTTACAGATGTGCTTTCTGCATTGGCTTCAAAGAAAAGGAATGCATTACTACAGAGGGTTGTTTTTTTTCTCTTTTTCCCCCCCCTATATACACACACAAAGCTGGGCAATCCTTAGAGGTAGATACCAAATAAATTTACTCAAGCTCATAGCAACGTTCTCTTATTTTGTTAGTTTAACAAACATTCCTGAGCTAATTTGTCTAGAATATCTTTGCAAAACAAACAAGCTCAAAATAGTGCAAGCAGTCAAAGTAAAATACTTCAAACATTTGAATTAATTTTATCACAGATGGTAGAAATTTAYCAGTAAGGTTATTTATACGTTCTCAGGCAATACTGTTCAGACATAACTTATCACTGGAACAGAGGCAAATATAAGTTATTTTCATTGTCTTTTAAGACAGTTCAAATGGAATTTATTTGCCTTCCTCACTCAGCAAACCGGATAAGAGATGTAGCTCTTTAAATGCTGTTCCAGTTTCACAGTAGAGAGGCCATAAAATGGGGGTGCTTCATTAAAATACCATAGCTGGCACCTCTCAGAGGCACAGGAAAGGAATATTCACTGAGTAAGTAACACATTATAAATTATAATTGAGATTCAGTTCTCCCAGGGAGAAGAGAAGGTAACTTGTCATTTGAAGTGTTGTGAGTTTCTGAGAGTGGACCAGGAGTTTAGAGGGTATAATGATATCATTAAGAAATGCCCTTGCAAAGCAAGCAAAATTATACTGTGCTGCTTCTTGAAAACCACAGGAACTCTTTATTGTTCTGTCAGCAGAGGTTCAAAGAGCTATGTGACCCCATTAACATTCATTCAGGCATGTATAACAAATTGGAGGGGGGAAATTTCTGAATAGTTAATTATATTTTGTGTGTTTGAATACCTAATACTGTTAGTTGTAAGAGCTCAGCAACATAGAATGCTCACCTTGCACACCTGGTTTACCTCACAGCTTTATTTTTCTTTCAATATTTAGAGGAGAAGGCAGTATCAAAGGTAGAAAAAGAGTTGGGAGGTTGGAAAGTGGAAAAAGTAGATAATGGCTAGCTGATGTGATGGCTGTGGTTGAACTGCTCTAGTATTCACAGTCTTTCTTCCATGAGCAGCAGTTGTTATTACATGACCAGAAAACCCTTTGAACCCACATATCCATGTTAGATAGGAATATGTGGGCTGATACACGATAAACATAGGCTAGAATCTTGCAGGGAAACTGAGTTGATCTCATTTTCAGTAAGACACAGCTCTTCTGGCCAAACTATTTATTTATTTATTTATTTATTTATTTATTTATGTGGGAAAAGTTGACCAAGAAGCTCTTTCTCACACACACACACACAAATAACTGCAGTCCCCATGCTGCAGTGACCATTGACTCAGCTTAAGCAAAGACAGTGGCCAGCAACAGAAACTGAAGTTTGCCTGTTTGGTTTTGAATGCAAATGTTTATCTTCTTTTTTTTAGAGAGAATGATTGGTAGATGTTGTCTCCAATGATAGCAGAAAGCCCACTCACATTGATTAATTAAGTTAGAAGCTTTATCTGTACCAATTAATTAATTTCACTTACACGACAGATTCAAGAATCCTTATCTCTTTAGGACTGTCTCCTTGCAGCTTTCCTCACACTTAGCAATGAGATTGATAAATTATATGATAAAGGCAAGGACCATCACAAGGATTTTAATGTTGTCTGTGCTACACTGAGGAGATGTGGTTTCCTCAGAAGTCTATTCAGGTTCTCTGTGTTTCTAAGTGATGCCAAACAAAGTTAGGATTGTCAGTGGGACTCTTCATGAAACTTCACACAGAAGTTGGACTGGGACCCTTTGTAACCACTGTAGATGTCCATTTACATAAACATTCCCACCAAGCCACAGGAAACCCTTTCTTCCAGACACTGGATACATATGCTTCTGAGCACGCTTACTAATTCAAAGCTGCTTCTAAATTCTCTTGGAAAATAGAAGAATAAAATTTATATTACCCTATAAGCCTAGGCAAGCTTGCATTCTATGTTCAGTTCATTGGAATATCTGCTGTTTTCGTCTGTAATTCTTACACAGCAATCAAGTATTTTGCTCATCACATATATATTCATATTTCTGCCTTTCTTCTGAAAAACTGTCAATCTAATGACCTTCTAAATGTATCTGCTATTTGAAGAATATTTGCATTGTAATTGTACTTGTGTTAGCTATGTATTTTTTGAGCTGCATTTTTATTGCATGTAGATTAGAGTTGGTCAGAAAGCCTCCTCTGAAATGGAAATTATTTTTTATAATTTTGGCCTTGCTTTAAACTGGTCCCACTGCAAACAGTCTGAAACAGTGGGAGTGTACTCAGAGTGAAAATCAGAAAGTACATTCGAATGGTCGAATGGTCTAATATGTGTCTACCAGAAAGGGATGAAAAACACATCCTGAACTAATAACAGGAAGTTTTGAATCACAGGGAAGTAGAGCTACTGGATGGATTTCCACTGAAATCCCCTTTTTCCTCAGAAAATGCCCATTTGCTGAAACCAAAGCTTAGTGGGAGGCAAGGGGTAGAGATGAGGGAAGAAAGAAGTAGGCTGAATATTTCTCTTGGTGTTTTCAACATTCCTTGGAAGACTGTGGTGTTTGAGGTTGACATTTTTGCATCAAGGAACCCCTGCTATTCAGGAATGCTTCTTTAAGTGTAAGGTTCTGCACGGTTAAGAAGAGACATAAAAATATYGAGAACAAAATAGAGTTCTTCAAGATCTCTAGGCAAATGTTCTAATTGATGTGCAAAATTTCCAAAAAGTGCTCAGATATTGAGGGACATTTTCTGCAAGCCTAGAAAACTCTCTTGAAGTGGAAAATCACTTTCTGCCATGGTGTAATAGGGGTGGAATTACAGCCTCCATCAAGACAATGGTAAAAGTTCCATTTGCATCAGCCGGGACTTCACCTCAAACTTACTGAAAGCATTGTAGTTTCTTCTGACCATGTTGACCCCACACATAATTGCCATACAAATATGTATGACCCTACAAGGTTTGAGAAATTTATGAGTTCCTTTGTTGAGGAGGAGATAATAATAGATGAGGCTTATGTGTGTAGAAATGTCCTAGTTTTCTGCACATAATCGAGTCAAACAACAAGTAGGCAAATGTTTCTAAAAATCATTGCCTTTCTGCATAATTTAAAAATGTTTCTGACTGCAGCTTTTTGGAGCCCTCTCCTGCATCTGTGTGGGCTGATCTTCTGGGTCTTCCACAGCAGCAGTCAGGGACCCTCAGCCAGTTCCAATGATGCAGCACATCCTTGAAGGTATATGCTAAAGTCACGGCTGTGAGCCAGAGGTGCAAAGGAACAGCTGGTCTTATACTGCCACAGCTGTCTTCCCAGGGGACATGAATTTCAGTCCTGCAGCTGTTAGTGAAGGCTCCAGCATGACTCTTCTCCTAGAGAGAGCCAAGTCCTTATCCACCTGTGCTCAGGGGACAATCCATGCCACATATCTCAGTGTACAGTCATATGAGAGTGATGACTCCTCCTGCCCCGACTCCCTCCATCTCCCTATCCACATGTACCTCCATTGCTATCCCACATCTCAAACAAAACAGCACCCATTCCAACTCTGTTGTCACACAGCTCTCACTGAACTGTCACTATTCCTGTCTCTTTCTGATCTAGTCCTGTATATGCAATCCTTTTTATATTTTTGGAATTATAATCACTGTGTATATTTGTCACAGCAAGAAATTACCTGTAGTAAACACTCTCTTCAGGAAGCATTCACTCATTTCCCATGCTAAAAAGGAGAAAGCTTTTGGAGTTGTAAAAGAAGTTAAATAGATATTACAGACACATCACTCCTGAAATTCTATGAAATTATGAAGGACAGGGATAATGTAGATTAATGCAAGTACATTAGAGGAAGTTCACATCTTATGACAGGAAGAAACATTCAACATGATCTATTTATGCATATGTTGGTGGGAAGGTTTGAGCATGACTGGTGTTAGCTCTAGCTACTTTTTTATTGTCCACCACTAAGAAACAGCTACTTCCTGTTCTAGGCAGACTTACTGCAACAAACTTCCGCATTTCCTTGCTGGGACTGAAAGAGTATTTTCTTCCTTCCTAATGCTTATCAGCAACTTGGTGAGACCTTTATTAAAATGTAATAACTGGCATAAAAAAAGACCTTCCATTTAACATATGCAGCTTGTCCTTGTACTCATAGCCAAAAGCCCCAAAGCTATGTTACCAATTGGTGAACATGGTAGGGCTGATCAATTCTACTAAGCAGTTAATTTCAGTTTTCAAGTGAGAAATGTGAGTCTACAGCCTGCTATCCTTTGCTTTTTCCTTGTTCCAGTCAGCTCCCTAGAGATGATAGGCACACAATGAGCATAGGCCTTCTCTTGCAGAGAGCAAAGTCTATTTATCTACCTTTTTTTTTTTTTTTAATTTAAAATGAGTCAATCCCTCTTCTCTTCTCCTATAATTTCAAAGACTCCCTCACTGGCAGCTCAGAGAGTACTCACTCTACATATCACAACAGCTGCTGGAAACAGATAGCATGAGCATTTCTGGAATGATTCAAACTGACCTTCTTTCAATGGATACTAAATGCTCCGCATTAGCTATGACTTCATGTTCAGCCATCCAACACAGGTCTCTAACATGAAGCACATGCTAACATTGAGGGAAAAGGTAGCTAGGTAAACAGATTTGGGACCTTTTGAGGCAGCCTTTAATAAAAAAAAATGGTATGCTTTTTATGTGTGCATATTGCAAATTACTTCATGCAGTGGACTTGACATCAACAAAGGTTTTTGGCTACATATGTTTAAGAAACAGAATATCTAATTGCATCTTACAGCATCTGATAAATTCGGATCTTTAGCCACTTTCCAGTTGCTGAAGATCGTTAGAACTTGAAGCTGTCTCATTTTAGGAACAGTTCAATCATTCTTACTGGGAGGAGGTCTCTATTTCCTTCCCAGACCAGATTTGTAGGTCCCCTTCTGTAGGTTAACCCATTTTTATGTAGCTCATATTGCCTCTATGAACGTAAGCTTGAATTACTAGCAGATCTTCCAGAGCTACTAACAAGGACTCTTGTTTGAGAAGCTGCAACATGCCTTTTGGACATACCAACACACTGTGATTACAACACAGGAACATCCTGCTTTTATATTCTGAGGAAACTTCTTGTCCTCTGGTAGACCCTGCTAAAGGAACAGTTATCCATCTTCAAGGACCAAGCCTAGAATATTGCCTTTTCCTCAATTTCCCTGTCCTTGGGAAGATAATGACAAGGCTTTTGCAAAAATCCAAAATCTATTTCCTTAATTTTTTACAAGTCTTTAAATTCTGGACAAAAATAAGACAAAAAGGTCTGCCTTCAAGTAGGTTTCTTTCTAACAGGGGAAGGGAAAGAGGGACACATTCGCAGATGCCACAGATCATCATTTCCCTGCAGATGTGCACAGAACCCCAGCCAGTTACACTGTCCCACCGACTGGCCTCAGCCCTCTGCTCACTTCTGTCAGCACAAAAGACTGAGGAGAAGCCAAACAATTGAATGAGCAACTTTTGAATCTGCAGTCAGTCTCCCGAGATAAGCAGCTAAATCTACATTTAGGGGCTTTTTATATCAGGTGCTAAGGTTTTTTTTGGCTTGTCCTTGTCCAAGCCAGTGGATACATGAGCCTAGCTTCTGTCACTGAGGATTTTATCTGTTCTGACTTCAGCAGGCAATGACAGAGAGCTCTGTCTTTCTGTTAATACGACCTGTTATAAATACCAGTGGAGACAYAATAGCATCATAGGATATGTATAGCATAGGCAGACTTAACCTTACACTACAGATTTCTACAGAAAGGCTGAGTGTTCTTCAGCTTGTTATGATGAGAATTCTCACTCACTTAAAATTTTCAAGTAACAGCAGTATTATGTTCAGAAACTGTGGAAAGAAGAGTTTTATMTTATACCTACTATGCAAGCCATCTTATAGCCTACATCCTTCACAAGAATAAAGCGTTCCACTGGAAGTACTTATTCAGTCAAAGAGATCACACTTACCTTGGGTTTCAGAGTACAAATGTGTTTAAGCAAGGAAAGAAGAGKCAGTTCCTTGCTCCAGCATCTGAGCTGGTGAAGGAGACATCAAGTTTTCAGGTCAGAGGGCTTGGTGAAGTCTCCAAATGCACAAGGGCTGCCTGGGTTCTGTTCAGATGCCCAGTTTGACCATAACAAATATTAAATTATGCCCATGTCRTGCTGACCTGAAATACTATTCCATTACCTCTACTTGATTTCAAACTTCAAAAAGCAAGAAATACTAACAATTTAGACAGAAATGCTTCTTACCACTCATAATGAAATAGATTATTAAGTATTTTTATTCCCAGACGCAAACTAATGAAACAAACATACTTCCAGACTTTTTTTTTCTAGATAATTTTGGAAACCTACCCCACTGTAATAATGTTATTCTGAAAATACAGCAAAGTTCCAGAAAAAAAATATTTTTGACTTGAAAACTTTTATCAGCTCTAAAGACTCATATTTTCCACTAAGATCTGGAAAAACAAGCATACAAAAATATTACACCTTAAACATAATATTGAACTGCATTTTTTCCCTTCAAGATTTACATTCTTCTCCACACATTGAGCTGGTCAATATTTTATGTTAAAGCTCTTCCTTCTCAAATACAACATAAAAAAATTTGATTGTATAAGATACTGTCAAGAGACTGCCAAGTAATTTGCTGCTATAATTTAACTGACATCAAGTTTCTTGATACTACATAATTACAGTAGGAGGAATTTTTTTAAAAATGACTTTTTAAATCTATTGCTCATGTTAAAGATCAAAAAGCTTCATATAACTCTAAGCAGGCTGAGTTTTCCATAATCTGGCATCTCATTCTAGGTTTTGAAGTGGGATAATCTCCCACTAATAATATCTAATAATATCTAAACAAACCTGTTAGCTGKATTTTCTGATTTCATCTAAACATTAATGCTACTCTGTAGTAATAACAAATGTACCTTTGACAATTTTCTAAGAGAAGCTTATACGATTTTCCCTTAGTTGAAGATTTTTTTCAAAGAATTTTATCTGTACCAGTATCTGATCAAAGTGTTCAAGAATCATTGATTTCCTTTCATTTTCTTCTCCTCACAGAGATACCAGCTTCCAATTTTGGTTGGATTAYGATAAACTGAAGATAACTTAAAAGAACTAAAGAAATTTAATGGATATCCTAATGTACTTTGTTGGTCAAATCTTCTGTCAAGTTATTGCCAATGAAAATCTGGAGACAAACTCCTGTTTGCAGATCTTAGTTGTTCCCACTGCTATTCACCGCAAGGATTGTGGAATTTGAATCAAAGCCCTACTGAACCCTAMAGATCACTCCTGCAGTGATTCACCATTGTCACAAAGTAGGAAGATGGTTTGTTTCTTAGGAGTCACTGTAATCACATTTGGGTACACCTGGATGTGGCAGAACTATCAGACAAAGAAAGAACACAGCCAGGAAATAACCATTCACCCTGTTTCTTGTTCCAGYACCTTGAGACAGCCTTGGGGCAAGTCACCTGTTAGGTAAGGCAGTAGTAGGTACTCTGGAGTGCAAACCTGATCTTCAGGTCAGTTTTGAATCCAGTTTGGTGATTTGTGCCATAAGTCATCCAGCTGGGTCTTGGTAGACCATGGCCTTCTGACTTGGCTTTCACCAAAGAAATGGCGGGTGAGGTCAGACCTTCTGCTGTTTTGAAGGTTTTGGAAGATTTCTGGATGCTATTGAGAAGTTATTGCATTTCAATTCAGAGTACCAGCTGGGGGAATTTCTAAATTGCTGCGTGCATGCATGCACACAAACTGCAGTACATAGCAATGGTGTTGGATAAGGCAGGAGCAAAGAGTGTTTCTTTATACTTGTTGGTAGCAGCACCATAAAATCAAAAGTCCTGTCTGGAGGCAAACCAACTACATCCTCAGAGCAGAAACAAACCAGCCTTAAATAAAAAAAAGTGTCTGGGCTTCACTGGACATGAAGGCTGTGTTCACCGTAACACTTCAGCCTTGGTTTCCAGGATTATTAGAGGTCTTCAAATACAGTGGTCAGTAGCAAACATCCTGCATACTATAAGGGACCATTTCTTACACACTTCACCTGCATCACTATTGTAACATGGGTTTCTGACCTATGCTATTGAACTCTGATGCTTCTAATCTGTTATGCAAAAAGATCAGTCTCTGGTTAACTTAAGCCACAATTGAATTTTGTCTACCACCATAGGCTAATTATAAGCTCAGCATGACATACAGAGAACTGTAACTTCACAGATGAAGAAAACAGAAAAAAAATATGCTGTGAAGGGGAAAAGCTGTTCACATTAAAAGAATGAAGATTAGAAGTGAAAACTCAGAAAGTTATTGGCAAAATAGATTTATTTTACACAAATCTCTTTCCCCACCTTTCTATCCACATGACAAACTTGTGTTTAATGTGTTAAAATTCAAGAGATCTGTAAGGTCTAGGAAGGAGTATGGCATGAGCTCAAAGCATACAGTGACAATTGTCTTGTGCTAAAACAGCAGAGCTTGTTAGTCAGAGATGACTTAGGCGCTACAAAGACATTTGTCCCCACACTGCTGTGACATGATGAGAATTGCCATGCTGAACAAATACTTGTTTAGCATCTGAGCTACTGTTGTTTGAAGTGGAGGCATAAGGCAATTTTTAGGTCATTAAATAACGTAATTGAGATATAATGAACTGTCTTGTGTGACACAATATATAGAGAAATCCATACAGAACAAGGAGTAGTATTGAGCAAAATGTGCATTCAGCAATGTGATGATGTAACTCCTACTTCCTCTTTCTAAATATTTGCAGATTTTACAGGATTTGGAACTGAGCGGCCTRTATAATAGCAATATAATAATTTCTGCAGGTGAGTCCACTAGATTTGGCTAGTGTTTGTTTTACAACTCAAGATGAATTAACATATACGCCTGTGTAATGCTTGTTGTCTGCACTTTAGTGATAATGCATTGTAGCAGTAATTTGAGGAAAAATAAATTGAAGACAAATGCAAAAACACTGAACTGCCAATAGATTAATTGGCTGAAAGCAATTTGAAAGTAAGAAAAACCACAAAGGCATAAATTATTAAATACAATTTGTGTTTTTTAAGTAATTCTATATGTCAAAATGTGATGGTCTGACACACTGAATGAGATATGAGCTTAAAAAAACCACACAAAAATTCTTTGGCTATGGCATTACAATTGCCATTACATAGTGAAAGGCTAAAAGTTCCTGGCACAGACASCAACATATGAACATATGGGTTCAGCTCTGGGAGAAATTGTAAGAGAGAATTATTTTCCTTCCATCCACTTAATTAGACTTACACAGTACTTAATATAACCCAAAATCTCCCCATAGAAACGAGGACTGAGATAGCCATGTAATCTGTCTGTCTGAGGATTTGTACATGCACRGTGCCTTAGCTATGAGAAAAAACAAGGAACTGAAACAATCTGCTCTTTTTTTTTCAGACATCATCATCTCACGGGAGTAGGACCCGACTTTTTTACTTTCAGTGACCTCCAATGCAGTGACTCTTTTCCTAAAGTATGTAGGTCTCGTCTGCATTTCAACTACATTTTACATAAATTTTACCTTAGGATGGCACTAGTTCTTTTAAAATAATAACAGAACAAAGTCTCAATGAAGATACTTCAACAGCAATGGTGAGAGCCAAAAAGCCAAACTAAAAAGCCCCCACCATCATTGTTTGCTAAATATGTGCTTTACAAGCATGAATGACTTGCTTTTAACACTGGTAAAAAGGAGTGCAGCATTCACAACTCCTACCACTCCTACTACTCACAAAGCCAGTGGTTAGTTAAGTTTAGGACATGTTATCCCAATTTGTGCTTTCAGAGAGAGTCAAATTTCTACTAATCCTGGAAAAGACAACAGTAACTTGACTTTAAATAAGAAAGGCAATGCACACACATACACAAGAAAGGCAGCCTCCTTAGATTGCCCAGCACAGGATGTCAGGCTAATGACAGAATCATAAGATCAACTTTGGTACTCCCAGGCTCCAGTACTTCCAGAAACATACTGTTGCCAACAACTGCAAATAAACTGGAGGCACACAACCCGGCAGTGGCGTGGCCAGAAATCAGATGGGATGAAGGCTGGACTGGCCTCTTACTGAAGAGATGGAAAAGAAAAATTTGTACAGGCACAAGGACACCTTGCTAGAATTTGATTTACTAATGAATGTCACTTGGCTTTATCTTACTTCTGACTAGAAGGTTCTTTTGAACCACAGAATGTCATTTGGTATGAAGTGGTAGTATCCGCAGGAGAAGATAAGGTATTGTCCTAAGGACWAACTGCACAGCTTGACTTTCTAATTTGTTAGAATAGATGAAAATTCCTCACAAAGGGGAAYACAGGCTTAAAACCCCTGGGAGATTTTTCTACCTCACTTTTGAATAATAAAACAAAGTAGACACAATCACAATCTACTTGTAGATAATTTGCTAGTCAAAAAATTAGCTGAACAAATTGTTCCTTCTGGTATGCRAGTTATAGTTAAAATAAACATGCACACACCAGAGAGAATTATTCTTGAGGTGTTTATGACAGCAGCATACCTTGTAAGTACTAAGCAAGAAAAAACCAGTTACTTATTTCTCCTTTTAAATATGTAGCTACATGAAATATGTGGTCTTTATGCAAGCTGGTACAAGATTGAAGTCATCYCTGCTTTGAGCAGGGAGTCAGACAAAGTGATCTCCAGTGCTCCTTCCAAACTAAATAGTCCTTGGATTCTATTAAATGTCCTCAAATAGTAAGGTTATGTAAAACTATTTCAGACCTAAAAGTCCATCTCAGGTCTAACACCAGAGATGAGCTCGGACTTCAGTGGAAGGGGCTGAAGTCCTCTCTGAGCACCACAGTTTATCCTCATCCTCAAGTTGCCCCATCCTCAGGCTGGCCCATCAGGCCCCAGCTGCCTTGTCCTGACTTTGTACCTACCCCGTAACAGCAAGTGGTTTTAGCCTGCTCCCATTTATCTGCAAGCACCAAGTGGACGTGCAGCCCCTAAACAGCCTGAACCATAACATAACAGGATCCCGTGTGACAAATGAAGGCAGTCAGAATGAGGGCACAACAGGGAGCCTGTCCTCCCTCTTCCTCGTTTCCATCCAACACAAATGCATCCCCATGAACACAACAGCACACTTCCATCTGCTGAGGGAGCTGCTCTCATCTCCTCTTACCCTCCCTCTGCGTTCACATGTGCTTGCATGTGGACTTCACACTCCAGAAGGCAGACACTGCTGGATTTTAATCCCCCCGAATTCTCTGACGGATTAAACCTCAAATCTCTAACCATCCTTCTTAATGCTGTGGTAAGTAGCGCACATACTGGCTACATTGATTTACAGCTGAAATAAAAGTGAAAGACAGAAAAAATGAGATGTCTGAAAATCAATCTATGCTGCAAGTGGATGGGACATTAAAGCATTCTGGATTATTTTCTCCTCCCTTCACTTTGCCCAGTGCCTGATGAAGCAAACATCACTGTCTGCAGCAATAAAAGTTGCAGGTACATGTGTTACCCTCCACCTACCTGTAACCCTTCAATGGCCAGTTTGAGGATAGATGGTGTAAGCTTGGAGGCTTGCTTGAAGGAGAAGTTGCTCCAGTCTATAATTAGAATGAAGCCATTTATCTGAAGCTCCTGATCTTCAATGAGCACTTCCAAGGAAAGTAGAATAGCCCGAAGGATATCTATGAAGGAGTTCCTAAAGCAAAAGCAGAAAAAAATAATCAATGGTTGCAGTTATCTTCAAACCTCAAGATACTCAGTTTTGCTGTGGGTGGGGCATGAGAGAGGGACAGGGATTTATTCTGGTAGAATTATCCTGAAAAAGAGTTGTTTCAGAGGTGTCTTTAAAGAGCTCCTGCTCTGAAACTGCTTGGTGCGATAAATCCTGCTCACTGGTGAATAAAATAAGCGCTGAATGAGATCTCAGCTCTGCTAGCAGTCCTTACAATAGATTTTAGCTAAGCTACATTGGGAAACTATTTGTCTGTGATGAAATGAAACAAATTCAAGCTATCAGTTTAAATCCTTGCTCATTTAGATATACTTYACCAGTTCTTTGTTTCCCTTCTTTTCAGAAAATGAAATAAATCAGTACAATATTAATATATAAGATATCATTACAACTAGGTTCTGTGCCTTCCTGCTTGAGTGTAGGGAATGATCCAAGGCTTTACACAATAAAGTTTGACAGTTGCCTTAGTTTTGCAAACCAAATGCAACATGGAAGATGGCTGCATCCACTCAAAATGAGAACTCTTTATTAATTTTCAGCTACAATGGGCTAGCTGCAAGGCTTCCCTCAGCTCTGGGAGAATAATTAAAAATTTTGGAGGTCCTGAAGCATATAGCAAGTAACAGAGAAGAAAATATTGAAATGTTTTCTTTAATATGAAAGTCTGCACTGGGAAGCCTGGGCCACTCACTGCTTCCATTTGCTCACTACTTCCATTTCACAAAAGCGAGAGTTGGACACTTTGATGACTTAGTCCATATTTATACCTGAGTAAGCTGAATCAAGTGCTCTCCTCATCTGCCCTTCCCATTAAGATGATTTACAAACAATGGATTCTGTTAGAGAGCAACAAGCAAGGAAAGCTTCAGAAAGTGCAGCATAACCTTGTGTAAAATGAAATCGTAACATACTGCTAGTGCAATCTGCTTTACCTCAGCATAATTCTCAAGTTTTCATGAGGYCTGAGGTGTTTTACAGGGAAGGTTCATACCATGTTCTCCCATGGAGATTTTAATTTAGTTCTTTTTTGCTGTTTTCATTAATTTAAAACAAGTCCTCCCAAACCTTCRAGAGCATTGTTTCAAATTCTGCCTGAGAGAAAAAACGTATGTGCAGTCAAAACAAATTTCTCTGCCATCGACCTCTACCCTTGAATGGCATCAACACATGGTAAATTTCTATTAAAAGTAAACGGTGAAATGTTCTCTGATTCTTTCTCTTTTCTCTCAGAAGGTTTTGTGTGGAAAGGTACATTCTTTCTCTAAAGACCTGATCCCTGGAAAAAGCTGCTTCTGCACTCTGCCTTTGTGCAAAAGTTAGAAGCTTCTCTGAAGTATAATTGCTGGGCCAATAAATTGAGCATAAAGATATCTAATATTGTTCTTGCTGCATACCAAGTCACCTCTCCCTCATTTACAGTCACAGGGCAACCTTGACCTTTTCAAATCCTATGGGGAAGCTGTGCTAAACAGCTAAAATGATGGAGTATTTCCTTAGCAACATCAGGTGAAGGCATACTGATTGGATTGGCAATTGGCGTGTACTTCTAGTCTAAATTTATTTCGGAAAACTGTGATACACTATCTACTGCTTAGCTGAAACGGGTGGTGACTTTCAAGCAGCAGCATCAGATGACTACACTTTCAATGGTGAAAAAACAAATATACCCCTAGACTGTATCTACTTAATATATCCTACACTAGCCCAGCATCCTCCTTCAGGGTGGTCAGCCTTCCACAAGAACTGCCCTATGGAAGCTCCCAGATGTGTGTGGTGGCTCCAAAAGTGTCCTCACATACATGCCAGCCTTCCTTGCACTCTTGTTGGCATCAATTCAGAATGATATCCTTGAGTGGCTACACTGGGGAAGATGGAATAATCATAACCTGAATCCCACAGCTGCAAACCGTAGAATGAACTGAATGGTTTTTGCTACCAAAGGTGTGAACACATGGCCACATTGTAACAAAAAAAGGTTTCATCCTTCATTTGTGGGAAGAAGTTTTCTTAAGAGTACATTCAAACTTATATTCATGATCCTGCTACCACTGATGATTTTAAAGTCTGTGTAATKATTCCAGTGGGGCTGTTTGGAAATGGTGGATACAAGGCATTTTCCATAATCCACTCAAGCGCTAAATGACAATGGAAATATTTCAGCACAAAATCTTCCCCTCGGACTCTGTGCTGAGGAATTCTAGTCTTTGTTTGAGTGTCTACATAAATTGCCAATTTATCAAGCAATAACTCACCTGTACTTCCCTGTACTTTCAGTAGAAATTATTTACCTGGGACATATGGTACTCAATTTTCTTAGTTTGCAACTAATCTGGCTGTCCCTGCCTACATCCCTCCCCTCTGTATGTATTTGCAATTTGAAGTCATGGTGTAGGAAATAGAGTGAACACAAAGACGTTTTTCTGGTGAGTACAGGGAGACATGAAAGCAGCACACAAGTCCTCCAGGTGGGTTGTTTGCAGGCACACTGTTCTGTGACTGCAGAGTCTGGATAGAAGTCAGACAGAGTGCCACTTGAGGCTGAAGCCCTCTGCTCCCTAGTCTTGGGGCTTTGAGACAAATCATTCAGCTCTGTGACTGATTTGCATCCACATGATTTTCTATGCGTGAACACAAAACCACTTTTTATTAGTCCATCTCTTTTGTTCCTTAATGTTCCCTTCCCCTCCTCCAACCCCCCTCCTCACCAGTTTAGCCCTCTCACACAGAAAAAAAGGAAATAAATTACAATTACACAAAGGGAAATGTGTAATGTCCTGTAAGGATTCAGCATGGAGCCTACTGAAGTGAGCCACTAATGAGTTACAAAAGATTTGCACAAGCCCCAGAAAGACAAAAAGGAGGAGGGAGAGAGAGTGCCTATCTGCCTTGGCTGAATGGAAAGGTACCACAAAAGAGGCTCTTCAAATACCCCTTGGAAAATGGGAAGTTAGCTCAACATAAGCTAGTGGTAAGGAACAATAATGTAACACAAAAAATGAATATGGTTTAGCTGAGGGATTTGGTGGGGAGATTAGCCAAAGGCATAACATGAAAATAAATAAGAAGAAATTACTTAATTATAAGAGGTGTAAGCAGGCTGTGAGAGAACCAGAAGGCTCAGTGGAGTACCAGGGTGCAATGGGAACAATTAAAGGGGATAAAGACATTGGAAGGAAATTAAATGATCTATTTGCATGCATCCGCCACCAGTCATTTTGAAGAGATCTGTGGATAACAAAGCTAAGGGACTCTTGGAAAATAAGGGGTCAGATAAGACATACTGAAAGAAAGAAATACATTTTGGAGAAGACAGCATCAGCAAAGGCTTTTGACATTCTCTTTCTGAATAGCTAAGCACAGGCTCTGTTTTAGGCATGCTAGGGAAATTAATTGGATTATTCAGATAGTGAAAATATGAACATACAGAAGTACTGGCAGCTGAAGCCATTGCAATTGTCTGGTAGTAAGCAAAAACAAACTGTCACTATAAATCCTGACTGTCCCACAAGGCAGCAGGCTAAAAAAGTTTGGACCAGTGCCATTACCTTGGCAGTCGCAGACAATTCAGCTTAACATCCCTAAGTTAGCAAGCAGTAAGAGCCTCTCTCCTCTAATACTAAAAAGGTGGCCAAAGCTCTACAGCATTCAGCAAGCTGCAAACAGGCATAGATACAAATCAAGTAAGAGACCACATCTTGCTTTATTCCTTCCATACACAAAAAATCACCAACAGAGAGCAAAAATCCATATTTAGCTTCTAAGTGGGGAGAGCTGGCACTGCCCTGCATGGAGGATTTCCACTGGGAGTGAAACACAGAAGAGGAAGCAGAAAGAAGGACCAGAAATACACCTTCAGGATGCCCCAAATTATTTGAGTTAATCCAAGTTCAAGAAGCTGGTTGCATCTTGAAGTCTGTATTTAGTTTTGGGCCCCTCACTACAAGAAGGACACAGGTGTGGAGCAGGTCCATAGAAGGGTAGTGGAGCTGGTGAAGAGTCTGGACCAGAAGTCTTGTGAGGAGTGGCTGAGGGAGCTGAAGGTGTTTAGTCTGGAGAAAAGAAGGCTCAGGGGAGACCTTATCACTCTCTACAACTGCCTGTAAGAAGGTGTCATGGTGAGGGTCAGTCTCTTCTCTCATGTAACAAGTGACAGGACAAGAGGAAATGGCCTTAATTTGTTCCAGGAGAGGTTTATATTGGATATTAGGAAAAGCTTTTTCACTGGAAGGGTTGCCCTGGAGATGTGTAAAGACGTGTGTATGTGGCACTCAGGGGCATGGTTTAGTGGTGGACTTGGCAGAGCTGGGTTAACAGCTSGACTCGATGATCTTAAAGGACTTTTTCCAGCCTAAATGATTCTATGATTCTATGAAAAGCTTAGAAGAGGAGACATGAGCAACACAGCAGATCCATGCAGGTGGACAAGGGAGAACCCAGGAAGGCACATTTTTAATTGTTCCCAAACATAGCCAAGGTATGTTATTCATAAAATATGAATAAAACAAATCCCCTAGAATCCAGTCAACATTGGGTTTTGAAAAGGTGCACATCAATCATATGAAGTCATTTATTTAATCAGATTAAATTCTCCTTTCTGCTCATGAACTATTGATAAGAAAGCCCCAACTTCCATTAATGTGTTCTTGGAAAACGTCTGTGGTTTTTTAATGTGTGTACTTATTTTAGAAAATTAAACCTCACCCCTGCTGAAATCAGTACCAGAAATTATTAACACCCAGTCCTTGAGTATTCATGTCTTGATTCAAACTCATGATCATGAGTAACTACCCTGCCTCTCTGGCATCAGAGGGAAATGGCAATCACTCTAACTGCTGCAAGACCTGATCTTCACAGCTTATCACTTTTGGTGAGGAAAGATCTCTCATATGAACCACGCACAATGCAGGGCAGCCCCTGGCTAAAGAATAGTCAGGAAGAATAAGGTCAAAATGAAGAATCATAGATGAACATGGTGACTCACTTGAGTAAACCTGCACTAGAGAAGATGAACAGCCAAACAGAGGAGCTCACAGCTGAGTCATGCACTGAAAAGAGCTTGTTTGTCTCCTCTGTCTGAGGTCTGAATAGCACATAAATGTGCAGAAATTAGCAAGGCTTGCCTGTGATTCACTGAGGAAATGGGTTGCATTAGCAGCAAATGCTCACAAAGGATATTTTGACCTGCCGTAGGTGACTGTCTTCAYAGAACAATTCAAAGCCATATAAACTTGTTAGCTGCAAGAAATATGATTAATTCACTGACACGCAAACCAGAAAAATTATTACACAACAATATGAGGGTATTTTTCTTATTTTGTAGGGTGCCAAACCTTTCTTTGTCATGCCCAAGCAAAACTACATTTTTTTTTTTTTATTTCTCTGTCAAAAGAGAATACATGCACAGGAAACTCCTACTGAGTAAAACACGGGTTGCATTAAGTTAATGTCAGAGCTCCAAATTAATTCTTCTGTCGCATCCAGTGTAGCTATCTTTGGTTGTTCCAGTATGTCAGCTTCAAATAAGCATCTCCCCTGTTTTGTAACGAAAAGATAGCAAGATTTTCCCCACGGCATCTGTGTCATTCCATGAATAAAATTTACAAGTAACTTTACATCCCGGACAACAGACTGGATAGACAAGTGTACTGATTTTTTCTTCAGAAGTGCTTCATCCAGCAATGCGTTGGATACAAAGAATAGCATAGACTGAGCTGAGACCTGAAYTGTATTTAACATTTCTAATGTTAGAAACGCATGGCTTAGTTTATAACTGAATGAAGGCCATACACACACAGATATCTGGCTGGCTTTGAATTCCTGCTTAGAATGAGCTGGAAGCCTCTGCCACAGCCAGTGAAGAGGAAATGTACAAGCCTGAGAAAAAAATTGCATCTTTTTTTTTTTTTTATCATGCAAAAATTGCCTCTCAATGACTTCCTTAAAAAGATAAAATTTTTCCCTTGTTATGTTTCTGCTAGAGGTTCTTGTACATAAAAGTATTATGAGGTTTTTTTGCTGTCACTTTCCASTTCAGTTGGACTCCATAGCAACCAACAGCCCACGAATTACACACTCTGCATTCAAGTCTGTGTTACGAATCTCCTCCTACATGCACTCATTCATATTGTGGGCACCCTTACCAAGTGAATACTTTGTCCCTGATGTTAATGTGACTGAGAAAGGACCCTTTTCTACATGTAATTTGGCTGACAAACAGGGACCTTCACAGCCCCTGTGCTTCGGGAGGGAGAGTTCTGGTGGTGGGGCTCTTCACACACGATAGAACCAGCTTCCACCAGAGAGAAGAGAGCATCTGTTCTTCCCTTTGCCTCAGCCCACAGAAGTGTCACACCACTAGCAGGGGATCAGTCCAAGATCAAGCACAGAATTGTTACACTCCTGAGAGTTCAAAAAAATCCCTCTCAGAGCTCTCCAGAAACTTGATCCCAAACGGAGCAGGCAACTGATTGCCACCTGTCCCAGCACAAGCTCTTTGACTGCTCCTAAGGAGTCCTTGTGGATGCAGCAGGGCTTGGCTGGCCTTCCATGAGCAGTGTACAACTCTGCTCAGCAGCCTGCTGCTGACAGGAAAGGCCAGAATCTCGGGTGCGATAGGACTGTTCCTCTGGCTGTGGGTTTGGTTTATTCCTTTAGGAATTAAGTATTTCTGAGATACACATTGGTGATTTTCTCACCTTCTTAGCACCCAGGGCACTGCCATGCTTGAGCACTGTGCAAATTTCTCTGTTGAGAAGGAATAAGTGACAATCACAGGAGGTGTGTTATGATATTGTGGAAATTATTAAACTCCCTACACTACAACCTAACTGCAATCAATAAATCAGTTTGACAGAGCCACTGCTGTAATTTGCCTGGCTATTCCCAAAAGCAGTGTCCCCTGCGAGGAGCATGGGGAAGACAGGTAAAGAGTTCATTCCAGCATGAGCAGAGCCAGGGAGTCTGTGGTGGTTTCAGGTTAGTGGCCTCCACTGTTAAAAATTTAGGAGATGATGTGGTAATGCACAGATAAGGATCCCTTTTAGGAGGTAGTTTTTAATCTCCTGTCGTGATCTCACCAGTGTCGTGATGGTTTCCTCAAAGCACAGCTGTAGTAATAATGAACAAAACAAATAGCTGGTGCATGAATGGCTATGGCTAGAAGCATTAGGATTGATGACCTCTGTTGTTTATTTTACTCTGTGTGATTGCAAAACCTTTTCTTATTCCCTCTTGGCATTGCAATCCATCCTTGCATCACACTAAGCTATTTGCTCAATTTCTTGCACCATTGCATTTCACAAGTTAATTTTTCATTACAGAAAGGGAAAGGATTTTCTTTTGAACATTATGAAGCTACTGTTTAATCACTGAAAGCAATTATACATCTCCTTTGGTTTGTTATTGGAAGGTACAAATGGCACCACTGATTCAGTTTCCCTGGTGTCATGTTTCCTGTATGTGAGTCTACTACGTCCCCTCTAGTTGCATCTCCTCTGCATCTTCAATATCTTCCCATCTGAAACAGACTTGAACTTTTTTTTCTCTCCTGATGCAATTACCTCACTTGCTCATAACACTAATGAATTCTTTTCATTGTCTTTTCTTTTTTTTTTTTTGTCAGATAGTTATATATTTTTACATCCCCTTCTTTTTGAAATAATACAGTGTAAAGTGTATTTCATATTCAAGGTGAGTTTGGAATATTGGCACGCATAAAAGAATTCATCATCTTTTCCTATTTATTGTCCATCTCATTCTTAATGCAGCCTAACACTTAATTAACTTTTCTGACCACCACTGCTCAACAAGTACACTTCTTAATTGTGCTGTCTGTAACGACACGATGCTTTTCTTAAAAGGTTAAAAGTAATTGAAAATCCAGATGAAAGTGCAGAGTTAAGAAAGGGTGAAGGATATGCACATCAGATGCTGCACATAATAAAATCCAACATTTTCTTGGACTTCTTTGCACAAAAACGCTGCTTTTCTAGGTCATTCTAGAGTTTTCCACAATTTTTACTAATCCTCACTAACCTACATGACTTTGCATCTATGTTTTGTCACGCCACCATTTACCTCAGCTGTGCCTACCAAAAGAATATTACTACTGGGCATTATGATGCCACATAATTCTGCCACTTGCAAATCCTACTCTCTGTCTAAAGTATCAGGACCCCTTTTATGTGCAAAGTGGAAGTTTAGCTGTGTATCTTAAAAAACTTTACTAAAAAGTTCACTGAAAGATCTTTTATTAGCTAACCAAATGGCATATTTACATATTTTACATTAAAGAATTCCAAGAAAATTATCTAATTGTCCCTTTGCTTGCAAACAGTCATTCTTACAGCAGACTTCAGTGATAACTAGATCAAATAGTAAAGCTAAAATTAAATAACTGTTCACCAATGCATGTATTTTGAGAGTGCTGTGTTCAGAATGACAAAAGTCATATTATCATTTGTGGACATTCAAAGAGCACCTGGTTACTCGAGAGTCCAGAAAGCCTTGAAAAATTTATCTCTTGAGAGATATTGGGTAAGAGGTTACCAAGACACGAGAAGAAGCGGCAAAAATTAGAAATGCAAGTATGTCTTAGTAAATACCTAAACTGGCAGCTAAATCAGGCAAACAGCATGCACTTGGCTTATGCCTGTGCTTAAATCTGGGCAGCGAAAGTAGCAGATATTAGAAATATGTACAAAACTGATGTCAATCACAAAAAGGTTTATAACTTGTTTTAGTTGGAGCCTTTCAGGGCACATAAAAGACAGACATGAAAATATTCTAATCATTTCTTCCAAATAAATTAAAAAACGTGCCAAGTATTATGTGTCATAGAGGTTTCCCACTGGAACAATAAGCAACTTTGATACAGCTGACAAGATGGAGGAACTTGATATTATTGATGTAGAAATAATCACTGGGGAACTCAAAACAGATGCAATGAAGATTCATAAGACAGCAGTCAAGAAAAAATTAACTGCATGTCTCTGCAGAAACAATGTTGAAAACTTGTTATAATGATTCAAGCAAACAGGAGAGAAGGACCAAAAAAATGAAACTCTGTAGATCTATGAAATAAAGTCTAGTAAAGGTGGATAGAATCATGATGCTGCTAGCCACAAAGAAACCACTCTGCACAGTTATGCTGAAAAGGATATACAGTGCCATGAAGTGCAAGAAAAATGAGCATTTTCACCCTAGCCACTTTTGAGTGGATCATATTTCATGCAGCTTCATTGAAGAAAGTGAGAGAATGAATAGCAAAAACCATTCCCCCTAAAAAAGCAGATTTATTTTTTCTCCGCAGAAAGAGTAAATAAGCCATTTCTGTGGAAGAGTGTAGACTTTACAGAACCTTTAGCAAGATAAAAATAGGTTGTGATCCAACCAACAATGAAGAGTCTGGTGCCATGTCACCAGTGAAATTAGAAAAAGGTATGTCTTTTTACTCACATTCTCCGTGTTTGCCCCAGAGTTCATTGGGTATCCAACCTCCTATGTGGACAACACCTGACAGAAGTTGCTTTGGGAGGTCTGGATTCCACTGGCACATGACTCCCCAATATGTCAATCAACAAAAGTATGATAACTGAATGAATTTTTTAATTAGCTGGTAGAAAATGAAAATTATGGAAAGACGCCATCAGTTTCCACCATACAACGCTGCAGTAGGGACCTTAGGAATTTAAATTCTATAGGTRGCATAAATGACAACTACTGTAACAGCTTTGGAAGGTGAGGCAATTGCCCCTTCTGAAGGGGAATTACTGAACACAGACACCAACTATCATCAGTGTTGTTCTACGTGGTGTTACAAGCCTTTTACTAAGGGTATTTTGCGTGGATGGCAGCAATGAAGCAAACCTAAAGCCTAATGAAAGCTAAACATCTCTTTCTGAGGATTTTACTACCACTTAGGCAGAATTGGTTGGGTTTGAGGAAATAAAAAATGTTGAGATCCTRAGATGGCTTCGACCACCTGATGCTGTGAAAGTGAGGACGTGAGTATTCCTGGGATGTGCAAGGTTTCTTTGAAAAAAGTAGTCCTTTGGAATGGATTGGGGTTTTGGGAGTATTTGTTTGGCCTTCAAGTTGCAAATTATGGTTTCCTGAGAGAACTAAAGGACAAAGGGAAAAGAAGGGAGCCTAGCATGACTCTTCTGAAATTTTTCCAAAGCAGCAACCTGAACAAATTAATGTTACTGGCCCAGCTCATTCAGAAATACAGCAGTGCTGAGAGTGGCCTTCTCAAAGAAGATGAAGCAATTATGGAACAAAAATCTAAAAGTTCAGGCTGCAAATTGAAAATTAGAAACTGCCASGGTTGCAGTTGTTTTCAAAATGCCTCCTGTGCAGGATCAGTGGACAAAATAGGCTAGAATAAATTTTTTAAGTATGATTTTAGATAATCACAAAAGGGAAAATTAAGCTTATTTTAAAACTCTAAGACCAGTATTTATAATTTTTGAGTACTTCAATTTATCTGAATGCAGAGGCTTAGTACATTATTTCTCCATTATTAAAAAAAAAAAGAAAAAAGAGAAAAAATGTCTATCAATGCACCTGAAGCAATTAATCAATGCTTTACTCATATTTCATTATCTGGATTTGAAACCTTGAATTTCTGAAATAACTTCYGCCTTTTAACTAAGATTTCTAATTCCATGATCCAGCAGCATGAAGGATTTTTCTTGAATGGGATGGGGTGGACCCTGGTGTAACATGCTAACAGCAATAATGTGTAGTAACTGCTTTAGTTGAGATCCCAAAGGCAGCAGAAATAGAATTGTGGAGCTTTGTGTTGGATGTGTGGTAATGGGGAAAAAAAGCCCAGCCTGATAACCTTTATTCCCCTGAAGCCAGTACAATTTTTTGGTATATGCCAGCAATTCCCAGTAGGCTACAGATGAGTGTTGCAGGTGCACTGTAGTCCTTGCCTTAGAATAATAATGTCACATAATTATTTTGGCAGACCATCGAATTTTTTTAGGAGTTGCCAGTGAAAAACAATCTAAGTGCCTCATAAACTATTAAAGTGAGTTGAGCTGAAAAGAGAATTTCATACGAATTGCAGCGTTAGGGATTCTGAAATAAAAGTTTAATTAATTCCTTATTAAAGAAGTTATCAGCAACMTCCCAAATTACTCTGGCCTCTATACAATCTCCACTTATGTGTATGGAGATTTAGTCTCTTCTTTCTGGAAACTGCTGTTTCATGGTTTGCTGTTTCTGGGGGAAAGAGTTGCATTTTAAGTTTCTAACCAACTGGAAACTGTAAAATGATAATGTAATTTGTACTCTTCTATTTCTGTTTGTATTTCTTTTTATTATGAAGCTAACATCATTAATTCAAAATAATTTTTTCACACTTCTAATAAGAATTTTCACATAGTCAATACAGAAAATTACTGAAGAAATGTGATTAATTGAATTTATTACTCTGTAGTACTAGTTCAATTATAAATAGTTGTTAATGAAGCAACATATGTAAGAATTAAGTTCAGAAAATAACAGAAAAAGACCTGGTGCTTTTGAACTCAATGCACAGTGATGTCCTGCCAGACCCTATGCTGGTATTTGAAGGAGGCATCTCTGGAACCAGATAGCTGGAGCAGCCAGGGCTTTTACTCCAAGCACAAGCACTGAAATAAAGATACAGACAGCAGGGAGGCCCTGTTTTGTCAAAAGTCAGCCAAATAGAGGCAGAAAAAGGATCAGCAGACATTAACACAGCAATTATAGTTACATGGCCTTGAGAAAAATTCCAGAAGTAAAACTCGARTATTAGAGGCAAATGTGTAAATCTTGAACAAATGAATCACTCCTTGTTTTTACTTCCTCTTGTTTCTGGAAAGCATTTACATGCAGTTATGGTTACAAGCTTGTTTGCAAAGAAATACCTGATTTTTTAAATCTTTTCCTTCCCATAAAAAAACCCCAAACCCCCCAAAAAGTCCAGAAAACTTTTAATTATTTTTTTACCTTTAAACTTTTAACTTTTTTTAAGTAGCAAAGCCTACTGTTCAGGAGATGTCATCAGAGATGTTTGCACCCTAACAGGGAAGATAGGTCTTTCAAAAGAATTAATATATTGAAGTTATAATTTGGTATCATGGGATGATTTGTTAAAATTGCCAGGTTTCTTAATACTACACTGGTTGTCCTTGTTTTTGTATGTTATTGTCTCACAGTTTAGTCTATATTGAAAGGGTAAAATCAGGCAGGGACAGTCCATTTCTATAGATCTCTGCCTTAGGGCACATTCGTTACAACAGCAGAATTAATTTTCTTAAAAGTAACTGTAGTACGTACTTCTCTTTATTCTAGACAGCATTTTGACTTCACCAAAACACTACTAGAAAGGCCTTATGCAGTATCAAAGAAGAACTACGAGTGAGCAAGTCTTTGCAAAAGGAATCCAATTATGTTGCAGTTAGTTTCCCTCCACAAAAACACATTTCAGGCTCTCCGTGATTTTTCACTCTGATCTGACAGAACTCTTGACCACTCCATTCCCCTGCATCAGGCTGACTTAGCTTTGGTTAATATTTTGCAACAGTGTTTAACAGCCAAGTAAATGCACTGTTTTTGTTTCTGCATGAGAAGCGTATTGAGTCATAAGGTATTTAAGCAAATGTCTGATGCAAAGCATATCAGAGGTGTCATTACTGACGAGGAGACCACAGAATGCCACAGTTACCTGTGTCTTAGGTGCAAAATGTTTTCTAATATTTGGAAATCTAATTCTGTTTAATATTTGAGATAATTTTGTTTTTATTCTATACATCCACTGATTACTACCACATTTTGTTAAGGTAAACTATTATACATAGGAAGAATTGTATCCCACCTCTTATGATCCTCAACTTGTATCACATTGGCGTATTTTCCAGACTTCTTGTTGTGCAATTCCTTTGCTGACTTAGTTCAGGCTTGTCTCTTGTGCTAGCACTTAGGTTACAGGGCAGTTGAGGTGGGTAAAGGTGAGTGACACTACTGACGTCCTGCTGATAATGTTCCTGTAATACAGCTCAGACTCTTTGCTTCCTCAATGGTATCACTTTGCTGTATATAATTCCATTTGTAGTTGATCCTTTACCCCAAAACCCTTTTGTGCCCAGTCAGTGTTAGTTACCCACAAATACCTGATTTAACAAATCAAGAGGTGAGAAAATCCCAGCAGAGACAAACCTGTCAGCCAGGACTAAACCAGTAATATCAGGTGTGTCTGGGGTCTCACAACTCTCCTTGGCTTTTAACAAGGAGCCTATACCTGCCAAGCCTCTTTTTGAAGTAAATCCCAAAATGATCCTGAAGTACTTTTAAATGATTCACATAAAATGTTCTCTGAAAGAAAGTGAATGTGCATGTACCTGTGTATATGTTTTAGCAGAGAATAACAGTAAGATGCCGGAAACAGAAAAGGCACTCATTGGCAGCACAGCACACACAAATTGCCATTTTCCCCAGACTTGCAAAACTCTTCTATTCAAACAGAACTGAAGTCTTTATCAGAATAAAAGTGACTTTGAATTGCAGGAGCCAGCTAGAAGTGTCTTACATGTAAATGAGAACCTAAGGAATGGAAAGATTTCCCACCATCTCTCCGTAGGTCGGAGTTTATTCCTCCTCCTTTTTAAARTTAGTGTTCAAATGAATATTGCAGTACATTTGGAAGCAGGATTTTTTATCAGTCTCTTTCTCCTTTAATATAAATCACATTTCTTCTTTTGTACCTGTACAACAGACAGGTCGGATGAACCTGGGAAAGCAGGGCAATGCACACTTGTGGAGAAACCTTGCAAAGTGGGAACAGCTTAGAGGATCGCAGCTCCAAGGTGCCTGAGATAGGGTTATCACACCCAGGTGTAGATTTTCCTGGTTAGAAATACCTGTACAAAAGCAATCCTGTGTGCTAACACATATCCTAGCACTCTGAAGGGGTGCAGGCAGCACACATACTCTGTAGATTGATCTGTGCATATCTAATATACATGACTGGCATCTCTTGGATTTGCTGTGAAAGGCAACCAGGAGGAAGGAAACAGTGAAATGTTTAGCCCTGGCAAAGGGAGCAAATATTCCTGGTCACACCATAGCAGTGGTCTTGTGTTGTTACAGCTTTTTTTCACCTATGTGACTTCATTCATAGCTGAATTTATGGAATTCAGTTCCTCTACCGATATGGTATAAAACCAGAGGAGCTGAGATTGTGACTTTGTGGAAAGGAGCACAAGACTTTCTGTAAGAAAGAATGAGGAAGATGTGGGGATAGCTGGAACACAATGAAGAAAAGCATATTGGTTTAAAAAGGTTAAAAAACTTCTTGAGCTTCCTGCTTCATTAATTCAGACCATCAGGTCTTGGTGCAGWATGTGAGAGTATGTATCTTTGAAAGTACATTGAGTGTGGTTCTATGGGATCAGACCAAAGGTTCTCCCGTGAGGAASAGGTCCCTAATAAGAGGTTTGACACACAGCAGGTTGGCAAGGTTAAAATAGAGAGCATACTAATTTGCCACTGAAAATCAAGTATTTTTTCTTGTGTATGTTGATACGGCAGTCACTAGCTTACACTTGCAATCAAATCCTGAATTTTGGTCCCTAAAGAGGTATTATGGAATATTATATAAATGCCTTCCATATATACTCTACATACTCTTTTAAAAGAGGTTTTTATTGAACCTCTAGCATCATAACATTACTTGGTGCTGCAATTTRTATTGCATATGTGAAGGAAAACTGGCACCACAGGTGTTAACACATGCACAGACATGAGCCATCCACTGCGCTTCTGCAATGGAAAAGTGGAAAAGAGATACCATCTCTCTATGAAGAAAAAGGTATTTGCATATTACCTTTCCCTTAAAAATGAATCTTTACTAGCTTGGGTTTGCTCAGCATGGGCAGTTTTCATAAGCAGTTACATAGGAAATAGTGTCAGCAGGAGGCTAACTGGCTTGCTTTGCCCTCTGTCCCTGCAACAAATGGACCCTCCAGGAAGTTTCCAGAGCTGAGATTATCATGGTCTGTGAGCAAGGGATAGTTGCTTTTTTCTGCCTCTGTGGTTGCTGCACTTATTAAAAAGCTGTGAGACTGCAATCAGAATTTAAGACCAAAATTTCCTCTGTCTTAAGAAGTGATTCCATTTTCTCATCTTTAGGAATCAAATCTCCAGTCATGGTGTATTAATTATGATGCTCCAACTCTTTTATTGGTTTACCCATGACAGAGGAGGCAAAATACAGATCTTCAACAATTCAATTTTTYAACTAGTTTATTGGAATGACTTTACTCCTCCATCCTTTCCCCTGTCCTCCTATTCTATCTCSTTGGTTAAATTTTTAGGTGTATGTGGCAGATGGGTGCTGGTACCACTTAATTTCCCACATAAYTGAGAGCATCCCATGGTCATGGCACTCTCACCAGCGCAACCACAGGACCAACCGTGTCTCCCTCACCCTCCAGCTTCACCATGGCAAAGAAATACCCTGAAGCGGGGTGACTGTGGTGGCAGGGTAGAATTTACCCCAGTGTGCTGTTCAGCTATTCCATGCAACTGAGCAGCCACCCACAACATTGACATCCCGACCAAATTCATGCTGTCTGCTGTAACTCCTGTGGGATCACCTGGTCTGCTAACAGCACCAGTTCCAAAGCACCCTTTGTGTTGCTCTGAGGGTGCTGGAACTGRAGGATGCTCAGCACTTGCCAGAGTGAAGAAAGCAGATATTTCAATGTAAAATGCAATTGACACAGGGCTCAGAGTTCAGAGGAAAGAGTCTAAAATAAATCATGGCCTGGGGAAATAATATGTCAAGGAAGTATTAAAATTTAAAAATTTCAAATGTATTTAAGGATTCCAGCTCAGTATTTCCACTATTTTCTGATGCTTCTACTGCATGTAGCTTATTAAATAGCTGGCCAGAAAATTAATTTTTTTCCCTTCCCTGACTCTTTGCAGTCTGTTCCTGCTGCAATGCCTGACTTTGCCTTAGTTGCTTTTAGTTAGGTTGGCAAGTTAGAAAGTGATTAGGATATTAGATATTGAGAAMACTTGATTTGGGAAGTGCTCTGACAAAAAAGTGTTCTGGTCTCTTCCTACAAAGCCTCACCTCAAAAAGCTGCTATTTACAAGAGCCTTCATTCATGGCTTCCAGCAGTTTCCAAAGCTCAAAAGGGCAAAGAACCACACCAAGACAGATGTCATATTGCTTGGCTTCCTACTATTCTGTGGATGTAGCTCTGTTATGGTGTTCTTTTGCAGATCCCATCTGTGGCGATGACATACACAGCCCATGTAGGACTATGGGTCGTTTTTTTAGGGACAAGTGCTATCACTACTGTATGCAGTTTCTCTTTTCTGACACCCAGACATAAAACCTCACACAAAAATTTGGTCTTTTGAGGCAGCCTGCGAAGAAAAGCAAGGGATGTGTATGTGTGTCTGTGTGTTTGCTGTGTATATGTGTTTGTATATTTTTCTTTATCAGCTGTCCTTCTTTCCACTTTATAAAGCATGGGAATTGGATTTGGTTTCTTTTCGCCACAGGAGGAAAGTGGCATAGAGCCACTCTCCAGTCTGCCCTACATTTTCCTGTGTTACCTCGCAGGCAAAGTCCTGCACCTGTGTTTCTCACCCACAGGCACCGTCCTTCACAGCTCTTCAGTCAGCCCTCCGCCCAACACCATCCAGTCACCTCTTCCCTCTTGAAATGTGTTTGATTGCCGATCCCTCTCCATGAATTTTTTTTTCTTTTCAGTCAGGCTTCTCTCATTCTTCAACATATGCTTCATAACTTTCCCAGCTGTTGTTTTTCTTTCTCTTTTTTTCAGACATCTTCCTTCTCTTCTTGGATTCCCTACTCAGCCCTACACAGGATTCTCATTTGTGTATGTCAACCTGCTGTCATTCATATGGGCTACAATTGCCTTCCCAAATATGGCTTCCATAATAAATGGTACTAACTGAATTAAGTTGCAGCCTTCAAGCAAATTAAAACATTTCAAGACAGAGCTTCTTTTTGCCTTCTTTGTCCAACATTTAATTTGCACATCTGTTACTCTTCGAAATGAGTATTCTGCTTATGCTATGCTGCCTTCCCCTACTACCCTGAATTCTGCTACCATTTCAGATCAGCTCAGTAATGTAATATGAATTATTTTTTTATGCAGTGTGCTTCTAAGCTATTTATTGGTCAATGCAATGCTTGAACCACGATGTCAATCTGCATTACCGCAAGCATCTCCCAACAGAGAATCACTACCTCCTAACCAAACCCAAACACTTGGTGTGTAAAAATCATTCTGGTGTTAGGACTGGCTGCACTTCAGCTGTAATCTCTCATGATAAACAGACATGAGGCTGAGTTATTGCCACAGTTTGCCTGTGACTATAAATCAGTCTCAACAGATGTTTATTCCCTCATATTCTTTTAAGCATCTGAGACTATGCTTGAAATATATTGGAACAATCAGCACTTGAGACATATTCTTTTATACCAACAGGATCTGATGATGATAATATCCTTGTAATTATACCACTTTGAGCATTCTCAGCAAGAACATACTTGGTGTTTATCACRATCCTTTAAAATATTTATAGCTGTTGGTTTACCACGATGTCAGAATATTTCCTTTCCCTTTAGCCTCAGTACACTTTCCTACAGAATGGTAAGTATCTGGCACTTGACATCTTGATTAATAAAAGATGGTTTATGGCTAGCAGTTGACTTTGGATTGTACGTTGTAAACAAAGCAGCAGGTTTTCTCTGTGTGACTCACAGAATTTTTGGAGCTATGTGACAGCTTCTAAGTCACAGACATGAAGACAGAAATTAATTACCATCTTACTGCAAAAGACTATGGAAAACATTCTGCCCCCTACCCCAAGCCCCCATTTGCAGAGGATTGTGATTGGAGTCTTTCTGCTGGCTCTCTACATAAAAATAAATTTTACTTGGGCTGAACAACCTTGAAAGAAATATTTTTGCTTTTAAGATTAATGAACACCTTCTGCTGAATTACCTGTTCATCCAAAGCTCCATCTCCTTGGTGTTTAAGCAACATGTATTAGAAAAAAGTAGCAGACGTAGGAACAGCTGTGGAAGTTACTGAAGGCTTCCACTCAATCCAACACCTGAGAAGACCCTCTTACCTAACTTCTTTAAGAGCTTCAGTTTCACTACAGGTCCATCAGAGGAGTGAGGGCTTAGGTTTGGTCAGAGCGATGAAATGAAAAACTGTGAGAAAGAGTATTTGTAATCCAGGACATGGAGCATTGTATTTTACATTAAATCCTGGTTCAGGTCTCAGCAAAACTGTATGTATGCATTTGTTTGTTTTACAAAGTGGAAATTTTTATCATGCAAATTATTTAATAAAAAAAATCATTATATGATCAGTTTGACATCCTTATCTGTCTTTATTGCTGCTCAATTTGTATTTAGAAATAATGTGCTCTGTAAGCAGTGGTTTAAGTAAAGTCTTTGTGGGTTTCAGGTGGGTTCACACCCTGAGTTCTGACCAAAGTGAAAAATGCCCCTCCCCTGTACTCATGTGCAGTAATATAGCTCAACAGGTTTTTTTCTCCCTCACTATGGAACTTATCTGTTCTCTTTCTTTTCTATCCATCTGCTCATTTTCATTTATTCAATATTGAACAACTGAAAAGGAAGGTATTGAATATGTGATTAGCATTAACAGATCCAAAATATGCTATGCAGGACCTAGAGAGAAAGTGATGACATCATCGCTAAGAAACCTGCCTGAACAATGGAGCAAAATCAAACCTATGCAGCACATGCTAAATTAGTGTAACTCTGGAACCATGATAGATCTCAGCTAGTGATTTGGCAATAAGAATTATCATCCCCTGTGGTTTCTTTCCCAGTCATCAAAGAGGTTTTGGTCAGAACAATCATCATTATATTTTTTGACTATGTGGAAACAAAAATAAAAGTCTTGCCAGTGAGCTTTGCAGATGTCACAAACCCTTTGAAAYGATAACTGGGGAGCAGGACACTTTTAGCTCTGCACAAGAGCGTGAATCACATGCTAGACTGTGCCCACATTGTGGATGAGAATGTATGACACATTTACCAGTGGCATTTGTATTTTAGGAAACTGACTTGAAAGCAAATTTGAGCTGAACATAAGCTCAAAATGGGGTAGAGTAGTTAAGAACAGAGTGACAATCTTGGATATAAAAGGAGAAAACTACTGAGCAGATTAGATAGTGTTATCACTTGATGATTTATTAGTGAAAATTTTTATTCAGTTCATCCACCTGCACCTTAGCAACAACACTAAAATGATAGGAACAGTCCAGAAAAGAATGATRAAGAGTATTTTAAAGCTGGAAAATCTTCCCAACTCTGAGAGTAAAGAAATTAAAACTGCTTAAGCTTTGGCATCTTAAATATATTGTGATACATTAAGCTGGTGGATTACTTTGCAGAACATTATCTTTGCTGTGCTGGCTGCCCATRGGTGTGTTCTTTACCTTGCAGAAACAGGAGGTTGTTTTGTCCTGAAGGAAAAGGGTGTTAGCTGTTTTACTTTCCCCATGGTTGGATGTGAACACAAGAACCTCTGCTGCAGAGTCTCTAATGCATTATCTTCTTGTTGCCTGACAGTGACTCACCCTACAGCGCCGCCTCCTCAGTGAACTCAAAAATAGGTTAAATACGACGTGGTCAGGACACAAAAGTAAAAACATGGGAAGCTGTCATATTTTTGTGGTACGTTTAAACTAAYATGGTCTAGCAGCTGGAAGCTGAAGCTGGAAACATTGAGACTGGAAATTAAAACCTAGTTTGCTAGAGATGTCAGATCTATCGGTTTCATTCTGGAGGCTGAAATTACAAATGTTTCTAAAAGCTTACATGGAATTTCTATCTTTGATACAGGGCATACCTTAGAAACATCTTGGATCTGATTTGTCCAAGCAGTCACATTACACAAATAATGACATTTCCTGTTAAAAATCAATATATTTATAAGCACAGAAAGTTTCAAGGTTTATTCTGCCTCTTTGACATGTGACTCCAACAGCAACCATACTCCCAGGCACATAAATGGTAAGCATGTCTGGACTGAAAATCAATTTATGGATTATAGCTATTCTAATTTTAAAAGACCCTTTGAAAATTATTATTTCTTTATAAATAAACCCTCATAAATTAGAATTTGATCATAAAGAAAGAGAAGGCACAGCCAGCAGCAAATAAGATTAAAGTTAGGAAGGGCATGCTGAAGGGTGAGCTCTTACTCTTGCATGTCGACATCACGGCCGACTCCATTAGCATTCAGCTGAAATATGAGCTTGTGAACATCTTGCCATCACTGAAGACACATCTGCAGAAAGGTTGCCCAAGATACATTTATGTAAGATGTGCGCAATGCCTGTTTGAAGTTTTTTGTGAAATTTATGTTTCTTCTGGTCAATAACCTGCTTCCATGCTGCTTAATAGGACATTGCACTCACCATTTCCTGCTCCTGAACAGCTTTTCCTCTTGCTGATGCCTTTAGACAGCAAAACAGGAGGAGTCTATCCATTTACTTACAGCCCAAATCCTGTCCCAAATCCCTGTTGTACCTGGAGTGCCACAAAAGCCCAGAGAAAAAGCACTTCTTACCATCTGAATCCACAGAAGAGATGAGGTTCAGTGGCTGAACTGAGGTAAAATTTGCACATGATTTTTAGTTTCACTGAGGAGTCTTAGGAAAGTACATCCTATGCTATTTGCCTCAGCTTTTCTTCTCTGAAGGTCAAAATTATATTTTCAGAAATGTGCAGGGTTGCTTTGGTTTTTGCACACACACATACACATGGATGGATATTAAAGGACTTGCAGAAAATCTGAGTCAAATCTGACAGGAATCATTATTCTGTCAAAATCTCATTGCAGGAGCCTTAGACACCAGCACTCTCAGCTTTCCATGAGCACGCCCTGATGTACAAGGTTAATCACAAAGATTCATTTTGTTGAGGGATCAGAAACCCAAAGCTGGCTCTATATAATACCTAAATCCCTTAATGCAACCAGCAGAGCCACAGTGCTTCTGTCCTCTAAAGCTGATGCTTTCTATTAATTCCGAATACCTGTGAATTCATCTTTCTTTTCAGGCCAATTGCTAACAGAAGAGTTTTGTGGTTGAAAGAAAGGCAAACTTGCAGTTCAGGAAGACAGGAGATAAACTGCTGCCCTCTTTGTAGTTAATAGGACTTTTATTACCGCCCTCAGTTCACGATTTCACCAAACATGTTTGATTATGCAATGTTACACTTCTGTATAATTTTCTGTACATTTATTCACATGCAAATGAAAATCAGAGACACTTCTGAACTCTGCTTTTCCCGTGGCAATGAAAGGTTTTCCCAGAAAACAACTGACATGAAAAATTGCAGGCGTATATGTATTGTTCTCTAATAATTTCTATGATGTCAATTCAAAGCTCCAATCTATTGACTCCTAAGGATAAGACATTTTCATCAAAAACTTCAGACCATCACAAGACAAAATCCTACCCGGAAATCATCAGAACTGATGATACTTAAAACCTGAATCTGAGTTTTGTTCTTTCATGTGATTTTATCAAGATTCAACAGAACACATGGTAACCCTACAGCTGATTACACTTCTCCATCTCACCATGAAGGCAGGGAAAATGGAATGGAACGACTTACAAAGACGAGGACAATGTGAACATGGCATTCCTGGACTAGCCCCTTTTCTCTGTACCACTTCAAATAGGTAGTGAAAGCTGACTAATCAGATTAACATTTAAGGGCATTATTTTATAATAATGGCTGGGAGATATCTTTGTTCATACCACTCGGTAAAGAAATGACCTGAACAAAAAATACGCTTCGTGCGAATCTCTCATTTATCGGACTAACAACATAGAGTGACCAGAGTCTGTAGAAATCACAACACAGTTTGTGGAAATAGAGCAGAGGCTGCAATTCCCAAAATGGTTCAAACAAACAAACAAACAAACAAACAGTCTGTTAGAAGGTCTGAAGTTAGAATAAACATTGTCAGTTTCTTCTGCACCAGGAGAGTTACAAGAACCTCCACATGCTTTGAGACGCTTTCTGTCAACCTGTTTGGCTGGTCTATGATACAGCTGAAGTAACTTATGATAGACATTAACGTATGTATAGAAAAAAMCACAACATTATCTGGCTAAAATTCCAAAATATTTCTTTAAAAAAACCCCAGACATGAGCTACTTATATGACACACAGACATACCCTTATGTCTCAATGGTCTTATGTCCTAATAATGAGGACTGACAGGTGATCAGGTGAGATGGAAGTTATAGTGAAATGGATGTATGGTTACAAAATCCTTTGCTGAAAATGGCCTTGCTGCTTCAAGAATGGTCACAAATATTCCATGACGAGTTTAGTGTGAGCGTGTGTAAAAAGATAAGGACACTATCTACATTTACCTACTCTGATCCCAGTTGGCTGCAAAAAGCAGAAGAATCTTCCTGCCACAGTGGTCGCGATTTTCCAGTACTCCCGGAAACCCATCTGTCAGAGCCCGTTTGATCCCTGGATCATCGGCCTTGAAGTTTTTGAACATATCCAGATTTAATTGGCGGTATTGGAAGTACTGAGCCAGCAGTCTGAAGGCCTCAGTTTGGTGAAACTTTCTGGCTCGGAGAAATCTCAAGATGAAGGCATCATCTGTACGTAAAAACCCAATGTCAGGCCTTGTGATGATCATGTCCCTGACTTGCTGGATATCCTGGTGCAAAATGTCTGGGTTTTCATTCAGTTCCAGGCGGGCTTTCTCTATAGTCTCTGGACTAAGTCCAGCTTGTAAATGGGTCATCTCTGCAAAAGCCTCTTTTCCAAATCCTTAACTTCAGATATTTTAGTAGAAGTGCTGATCCCATTCAACTGATGGTCTACTGTGAGCACGAGCCATTCAGATGCTTTTTGCTATCAAGCTGATATTTAACAAATTAAAGCAAAGGGCTTTTCTTATTCTTGCAGAGTAACAGGCTGTTCACATGTACTATAATCCTTCCAAAGGAAAGTGTTGTTTATTCCATCACATACTAAAAGAAAAAGAAAATATATAAAAGAAAGATTAAATGCATATATAAAGCTTGTAGGAATGCATTTCTGAATTTATTTAGCCATAAAATTTCTTTGTATGCTTCATAAGTAGGAGGATAGCAGTCACATAATTTCAGAATGGGTGCATTTAAGATAAGGCAGTCACTAACATCTTGAATGTATGTATTGAGGCTTTCAGAAAAGCAATCTGATTCATTGACAATTAATACTAAGCTGTATCAACTTACTATTACAATACACTTCTCAAATTGTCTTACAGAAATGTGGAAGTTGCAGCATCCCTAACTTCAAGCCAAGGATAATAACAGCAAAAATAATAGTAATTTTTTTCCACCCCTTATAGGAGCAACATTTCAGCTTCATAGGTAGACAGATTTACCCTCATCATACTAAGGACAACAACTGCTTGATTTGGTTTTATCACCTGTACTATAAKCTTGTAGCTCTCCTTGAATAGATCCTGAGCTGACTGTAAAACTGATTTTTAAAAAACCCAAAACTCCACCAATATSAAGGATAACTTCTACTTTTTAGAACCTCACTGAAAATATTTCCCATTGAGACTCAATACGTCTTCATGGGAAGCTTCCCACAAATAAGGTTCTTGATGTATCCAATCTGACAGGGTTGGTGTTTGAGTTGAAAAGAGATGTATTTTATTCAAAATTCCTTTTTTCTGTATATTGTAGCTTTCCTGAATACCTAGTTCTGAATTTCATTTTGATTTTTGTACTTTACCTAGAATTTGTTTTCACAAGTGTTAGAAGAAAATCTGCTTAAGCTGTTATGTATGAGCAAAATGGTACAGTGAATCTCTTACATTTCAGTGACATAATTAGCAAGAGGCTGTCATCGAAGTCTGTGTAGCTACACTTGTGTGAAATAAGATCAAGGTCTGTTCCAATGTGATATGTGTGTGAGGAAAGATCAAGATCCATACAATTTTTCAGCCATCACAGAAACAGACAAGCAAACAACCCCCCCCCCACCCCACACTGCTTTACTGATCTCTCTTTCTAATTTCTGAAAAAGAAAAATTGGTTTTAAAAATTTAAAGGAAATCCCTCAGTAAAAGACATACTTTTTGTATTTGAAGAAAGCTGTTTGGAAAGTTATGAATTATTTATAGCAAAACAACCATTTCATTCAGCTATTCCCCTGGGTTCAGCATTCTCAGATCAAACAAAGGAGAGAGCAGCAGCCAAAGCATTTCTTGGTCCCGGATTTGCTCAAAGTTATGTTGCAGGACCTGGAAGTCAATGAGCAGAAGGGATGCCTCAGTTCCCTGCTTTGTGACCTCGCATGTTATTGATAAAAACCACATTTTAGATGCCACAGCTGCAGCCCCAGGATGAGATCCCAAAATTTAAATACAGACTGTTTCTGCATATTTGCTTAAAGGACATTTGTGGTGGGAGATAAGCTTTTCATTTAACAGCAATATGAATTGGACTTTTCTGTGGGTGACACAAAGGAGAGTTTATTAAGCATCCTCTTTCTGTATTCACTGTGGAGCTGGAGTTGAAAAGAGCTACCTGCAGAGCAGAGTATCTGATGATTGATCAGCCTGGGAAAACTCAAGGAAAGGCAGAGCTGGGAGAAAAGAGGGCTTTGAAAAGGCACTACAGAGTGCAAATGATTCCAGAGAACAAGTCCCCAGGTTTTGAGGGGTAGTCCATGAGTGCAGGCTATGAAATTCTTAGAGAAATTAGAGCTGTAATAAAGGTGGACTCCTTGTATAAAAATAAAGTAACAGCTATTTGCCTTATTTTTGCCTTTATTAGACCAAATTAGAATAASTCCTATGGTATCAACCGAATTCCACTGATGTAAAATTACAGTAGGCCATAGAGAAGCCAGGCCAATATTTTTGTGGCTGAGATCTCAAATTAATGGTGACAGCATTTTCTTGTAGAAATCATGGGTTTTGTTTTGATTGCCTCCATGAGATAATTAGGAGAGCCAGGAGTATTTAAGCGTGACACTCACTAGGGGAGTGTGGTGCCAGGATTGGTCCCTCCCTAGTTTTGACAGCAAGTGGTAGAGTATGGAAACACTTTGTTCTCAAAGGTGTGGCGCAAGAAGACTATCTGGGGTCTGCATTAGSTCTGGCTTAGGACCTAGCATGAGTTACAACACATTTAGTGTTCCTGTGGCTTAGAATCACAAAATCATGGAATCACAGGATGGTTTGGTTTGGAAGGGACCTTTGAAGGTCATCTGGTCCAACCTCCCTGTCATGGGCAGGGACGTCTTTCACTGGATCAGGTTTTTCAAAGCCCCATTCCATCTGGCCTTGAACACTTCCARTGTCTGACCATTCACAACTTCTCTGGGAAACCTGTTTTAGGGCTTCACCACCCTCATAATAAAAAATTTTCTTCTTTATATCCAGTCTGAATCTGTCCTCTTTCAGTTTAAAAATGTTAGCCCTTGTCTCATTACTACAGGCCCTATTAAAAAGTCTGTGACCATCTCTCCTATAAGCCCCCTTTAGGTACTGGACAGCTTCTGTAAGGTCTCCCTGGAGCCTTCTCTTCTCCAGGCTGAACCACCCCAACTCTCTCAGCCTGTCTTTGTAAGAGAGGTGCTCCAGCCCTCTGGTCATTTTTGTGGCCCTTCTCTGGATCTGTTCTAAAACATCCAAGGGCTAGCAGCAGATAACAGTCACACACACACACACACAGACACACACACCCATAATCCCCACTTCACCCATTTTCTATGCTTCTAGGAGTTCATGAGAGTAAAACTGTCCCTTCTTCTGCTCCTTTTCTGTCTCCCACCAAGATGCTTCTTTGGCAATAAGGCAAATTCTTGAAAGGTCAACTGCAGTCTGCTCCAGAAGAAAATGAGATTTGACCAAGGAGATAAAGTCTGGCCTTTCTTAYTGGTTCCCCGACTATTTAATGTCAAAAACTATTCTATTTATTTTTATTAAAGTTTCCTACTGTTTTAACTAATTTAAATGCCCAGGATTATCTCAAGGTGAGGGAGATACAGTCCTTTCCAGTCAGATGTTGTTGCCAAAAAGCAACTTACAAATACTCATTCTAACAAAAGATCCATTTTTAAATGCATTTCAGAATTTTCTGATAGTGAGCTGAGCTATAACCATGGATTACAGTTATCTATAGATCATCCCGATGATCACCCGGAACAGACTGCACTAAAATACTTTATTGGTGTGAAGTTATATATTGCAAAATAATCTAAAATACGTATGAACAATTTTGTCACTCTCAGAATGGTAGGGCAAATCATGAGGTTAGCAATCCACACATTGCCTTCAAGGAGCCTGATATACATCAGTGAATGATTTGGTTCTCCCACTGCTAACCTTGACAATAAATTTAGTGCTCCATAGCTACCCAGTTTAACTGTCACTGCACTTTCTCAAATGGTTCTGATTTATTCTGATTCCCAAGATGTAACAGAAGCTTCGTCTCCATTTTCACCTCCTCCCACACATGGCAATTTCTTCTTCTCTTCCGGTGGTGTGTACAGCTCTGATCCATCTGCCAATTTTTTAGATGTTTACATCTTTGTTCAGTTTGGTGCAGGGTTGTTTTTTCTTCCAAATGAAGATATGGGCCTTCTTTTCCTGTTTTGAATATTGTTGCTGCCTGTTGGCACACTAGAGTGTGTTATAGTCTCAACAGCTGTTTTTCTGTCTTGTGACTCTTTGTTCCCAAGGGACTATTTGCTCTTCTAATGCCTTTTCACAGCCCCTTATAATAWATCATCCCTCCAAAGCAACAAAATTCAGCCTTAAATGAAAAAAAATTACAGAGATTTGAAACACAACATATTAACATCAAAACAAGGAGGGAAATTTCCACCAAAATTGTGGTATCGCATATAATTTTGGCTAATTCATTTTCAGTCCCAACAAGGGAATGACAAGGGACAGTGAGTGTTCATCATAGGTAACATATTGAAAGTGGGATAGTTTTCAGACAAGCAGCTTATATTTTTGCATGATCCTCAGAAAAAAAAAAATGTTAATAATAAAATGTATAGTAATATTTACTATGCAAACTAAAATGAAAATAGTACTTTTCCAAAATATAAAAAGCACTTTTCATTCAAAGATTTTAATGTGCCTTACTGCTTACTCTTCAGTGACAGCTTCTGGATCAGCATTCAATCCCCATTTGCACTGCATGCCCTGGAAAATTGGCCAAAACCTGCCTTCAGTGATGATGGCACTTGTCTGGATCATTTTGTTCCTGCCCACTTAACTGTCCCTGCAACATCTCTTGTTTCTTCAAGCGTCTCAAGTCCATTTGGTCCTTCCCCATCCAATTCAGTTCCAGAAAGATTTTAGCTGTCTCTTTATTTACCAAGTGTTTTCCATCCAGTCCAAAGCTATATGCCATGTGAAATTTCATTATCACAATTTTCAAATTGAGAAGGCAGTAACATTTCATCCTCACCTGGTATTAAGAGGCATCACTGCTAAGGTTTGGCTCATTATATAATTCCTAACTCCTAGAGTTCATAAAGATATTRGTTGCTAAAATCATGCCAGAGAGGAAGGGAGTGGGCAGGGAGGGAGGGAAAGTGGTAATATAGAATGATTTCATCTCAGAGTGTGGGTGTCATCTCATTAAATTTCTTTTTGAAAAATATTTTGATGTCAATTCTGGAAAACCTCTTCAGGCTATGTTCTGCTTAGCAGGGGTTGCTCCATAAGGACAGGGGAGGATGAATCCATGCCTGTACCTACAGGAATGGTTCCTATGGCACTTTGTGGCCTTGTGGTACCTTAGTAGCAACCTGTACTGGAAGTAGAGTCAGACATAGAAAGGGACCTACCCCAGCTCCATGAACCAATTTCAAAAGAGCAATGAGCAAAACTGACTCTCTCTTGTCCTTGGCTGCAAGACCCCGGCATCTTCCACAGATTGTGGGGAGAAGCATAGCCCTGAGTGATTTGCCTGAGATCCCAGAGGACATATTTCACAGAGCTGGGAACAGATCATATCTCTCCTGAGCCATAAGCTTACATGTTAACATCCAGGGAATCTTTCCTCTCTATACATAATGCTCTGCATTGTAAGAAAAACATGAAGCCATATTGCACACAAGGAAATGGAGAGGTAGACTGCAATTTTCCCAGTATCTCCAACATAATCCCCTTAGGCTTCAAAAGCACAATCAGGGCTCCCAAAGTGTGTCATTTCTTTATGTCTTGCAAAGGACAAACTCCCTATGGGTGTTTCCAACAGGTCTATATAATATCCCAAGTCCGATAGCCTGGCTGCTGCTCAGATTCTTACAGAATCACAGAAAGGCTGAGATTGGAAAGAACTTCTGGAGTGCATCTGGTCCAACCCCCTGCTCAGCAGGGCCTCACGGAGCTGGCTCCCCAGGCCTCTGTCCAGACAGCTTTTGAGTATGTCCAAGGAGGGAGACTCCACAGCCTCTCTCGGAACTTGTGCTGGTGCTCAGTCACTGTCACAGTAAAAACATATTTCCTGATGTTCAGAAGGAACCTCCCATGTTTCAGTTTGTGCTCATTGCCTCTGGTCCTGGCAYTGGGCACCACTGAAAGGATCCTGGCTCCATCCTCTTTGCATCTTCCCTTCCGGCATTTGAACACACCGATGAGATCCCCCTGAGCCTGCTCTTCTCCAGGCTGAGCAGTCACAGCTCTCTAAACCTTTCTTCCTGTGAGTGACCCTCCAGCCCCTTCATCATTCCCTTGACCCTTTGTCAGACTGTCTCCTACATGTTCATGTCTCTCTTGTACTGAGGAGCCCAGAAGTGGACACAATACTCCGGGTGTGGCCTCACCACTACTTCTCTGTAGTCTTTTCTAAGGGACTAGATTCTCCTAGGGAACATAAATGAGTTAAATATTGCAAGTCTTTCTGCTCCAAGTACTGGTGCTCCTGTAAACTTTCACTAGGGATTTGTTGCTTCTTGTCATTATGAAAATAGTGAATGTTTGTGACTGTAACAGCTGTGTGGGGAATTCGATGGTTTCTCACATTTTCCCAGGGTAGCATCTCTCAGCTCAGGTACAAAAACTAACATTTCCTCCAGTTCAGTAAAAACAACACATCATACATTCCTACTTGTTCTACAATCTTCTTGTTAGTTTGAGTTAGTCAGAGGTTGCCCTCAGGCTGCATCTAAATGTCCAGTGGTGGTAATTTAGCCATGGCACAAAACATGGCAGAAACTCAACTGATCTTTGCTGCTCTCTGCACAGTATGTAGGGCAGGCACATCTACAGCACCAATCTGAAGCAGTCCTGTTATTCCTACAAGCTTCCAGGCAGGAGGAGAGACAGACAAGGCTGTCTAGCAAATGTAAAATTAAAAAACTGCCCCATTATCTTTTGACCTAAAATGTGCAAAACTTATTAACTGCCTGAATGTTAAGGAATTGGACCACATGCCAAGGAGGGGAAGTTAAACAACACATAAATAAAAAAGTTAAACAGCCTTAACCTCAAGAGGTTGGTTAAATTTTTCTTCAAATGATAGTTTTTAAGTTGTAGGTATTCACCAATCACAGATAATCTGCAAACCCCTATGCCTGAACCTGTGGCATGCCAAAGAAGCAGCAGTTTACAAGGAACTTCCATGTCAGTCATGCTGCAAGCGTCACCAAGCAAAAGCACCCTGGCTGCTATTGGACAGACGTCAGTTCCTCCCATAATATAGAAACTTCTTGCACAGAAATTATCAACAGCATGCAAAACATTAATTCTGACCCCCAAGCCCCATAATGAAGCTATATGTAGAAATCTGACAGCACACAATCATAACGCTGGCGTCTGAAAATGCCTAAATGCTGGAGAAGTTGTGTTACAACATCTGCACAAAGATATACAGAAGAAAGAAAAAAACATATTAACAAAATATTCAGTACTACATGTTTAATAACATGACATTTATCTAATTTTGCAGTTCTTTTACACCATGTTTTGAAAGATTATGTTCCTTCAAAAAATATGAAATGCAATGGTGATGTATGAGTGTTGACTTCTTTCTGCTTTATATGTTATGCCAGAGAAAAGCATCTGTGGCTTCTCATTGTGTGGCAGCGGGGAGAGGAAGGGAAGGAGGGACAGGCAGGGGAGGAAAGGAAACTTGCGGAAAGGGGAAGGGGAAGGGGAAGGGAAAGGGAAAGGGAAAGAGAAGGGGAAAGGAGAAAGGAAAGGAGAAAGGAAAGGAGAAAGGAAAGGAGAAAGGTATTTCTGCACCCAGAAATTCATGGAATCCTCCTGGTTTTTTTTCCCTCATTTCTACTGAAGTCTGAGCACAAACACAAGGCACATAGAAACTTCTCCCAAACTTGTAGAAATAAAGTTTAATATAACTTTATAGTACCATGTGGGTTTGTTTTCTCAGTGGAGGAACATAACAGACYTAAGGAGTTTATTTCTATAAATATCACTGAAGAAAAAAAACCAAACTAAACAAATCAAAATCCCACTAAAGTTTTTTGAAATTCTCAAATTGAATCAATGGAGCAGCATTAGATCAAGAAGGAAAGGAATTACAACTCATCTGATCAAAATCATGAGAACTTCTACTCAGTTTTTCCACCCTATAAAAGACTAATGTTGCCTCCTTCTTTTTTCTTGTTTTCTTTTGTTTAACTAGTGGTACCCAATTGTCACATCTTGTTTGGGTCTATGCCAGAGACACTACAGCACAAGGCTGTGAGAGAAAATAAAACTCACTTGCCAAGCAATAGCACAATTGCTTCAATAATTGCATGCTTAAGTTAACAATTGCATGAGTTTACAGTCTTTTGAAAGGAAATATTCCCCATCCTTTTATGAGGCTGATCATTACTWTTTCGACTGACATGATCCTTTTTTGGAAGGTGAGAAGGCTGCTGTTACATGTTTCAGTGAAATGATGTCTGTGTTCTRGGCACGTAAACTTTAAGGAATCATGACCCAGTGCTATGGGGTGGATTCTGCAGTTCCTCCATTGCTGAACTCAGTTACACTGCTTACACTACTGCTCAGCAGCACTGAGTGCTACTCAGAGTATCCGGTCTCTGCAACAGATTTTAARTTATAAATGCTGATATAATAAATTAAGAAGGTTTTTTGAAAAGGTTGTAACATCTTTCATTGTTTTGCATTTGCCTTACAAAAGTCTAATTTTTAGAMAAGACTCTGTAGTTTTTAGAGGTGGATGAGTCAACAGAATTCTTAAAATTATCAGCAGCGTTTTACAGCAGATACATGACAACACAAGCTGCCCCTGTAAACTTCAAGCTGGAATGCAGACTGCAAATGAGGAAAAGCTCTGCAAGGTTATCTGACTTACTGTATGAAAAAGTAAACCAGTACCTTCACTAAGCAGTGCATGGCATAATACTGTTACATAGTATCTCATGTAGATGTTGGCACTGTATTAACTTTTAGTACTGGAGATAATCCATGTCATCATCTGATTACTCAGCACATGAAAGCAGAATTTCTGTAATTTAATTTTTTCTTCCAAATATGATCCAGTCACTGTTCAGTGATGGACAAYGAGTAGCCATCTGCTCCTTAACTTCATTATTCACAGAGCTTGTTAAAATTGAGGAATCAGCATTTTGAAAAGGGGAAACTCCCTTTCTCCTGTGACCTTCCTCACCCTCTGAGGATTAAACCATTGCAAACAGAATTAAAGTCAGGCCAGTAGCACGCATGGGGTCTCTCCAGCTGTTATTTGCTTTGCATTTATTTTCTGTATGAACACCCTCACTTCTGGCAGAGACCACAACTTAATTCTTGACTTCCTGCAGCAAAGGATCCACAGGCTAGGTGTGATTCACTGCACTTTTTCCCTGCACCCATCACTGTTTACCACTGGGAAAGCAATACAGTTGACTGACCTGGCACATTCCCCCCACYCTTTAATCCCTTATCCCTCCTTGGAATGAGTAAACTGGTCAGAACAGGSATCAGTTTGCTGAGGAGCAAACAGGTATCTGCTGCTGTTTGACAAGCTCCTGTATGTCAACACTCGGCTGTAGCCCTTACTTCATTAACTTAACTCCCAGTTTTAACCCTTTCCTCTACACGCCTCTCATCTYCCTGGTCTCAAACTGGATCTGGAATTTCTCTTCCAACTTGTGCTCTTTCTCTTCCTTGCCCAGCTCCTGGGCTGCCGAGCTGATTTTTACAGTCCCATGACCCCTTTCAGGAAGGATTGAGGCTGGTGATGGAGAAGGAAGACAGGAGGCGAAGAAAGGGCAGGAAAGTGAGGAATGTGGGGAAACACGGGCAGGGAGGAAAGGAGGCAAGGGAGCAGGGCAGGGAGGAGAGCAGASAGAGAAGGCAGAAAGCAGGAAGGCAGAAAGCAGAGAGAAGAGAATCAGAGAAGCAGGGCAAGGACGACTGGAGGAAGAAGAGGCAGGTTAGATAGGAGGCAAGAAGCAGTAAGAAGGGCAAGGAGAGGCAAGGGAAGCAGAGGAGGGAGGGGAGCTAAGGGAAGTAGAGCTGGCAGGGCAAAGAAGAGAGGCAGGGATCAGTGGAAGGAGGCAAGGAGGCAGAGAGCAGTGAGGTAGGACAGGCAGGAGAGGCAGCCAGGGGAGGCAGGGAGCAGAATAAGGAGACAGGGAGGGAGCAGGCCAAGTAAGAGGCAGAGGAGGCAGAGAGTAGAGAGTCAGGGAAGGCGTGAGGAAAGCAGTGGAGGAGGGGGACATAGAGACAGGGCAGGCAGTGAGCAAGGGAAAGAGTCAGGGCAAAGAACAGACAGGCGGCAGGGAAGCAGATGCAGGAGAGGTAGGTTGGCAGACAGGAGAGGTAGGTTGGGAAGGAGGAGGTAGGGCAGGCAGGGAGCTGGGCAGGCAGGAGTCAGCAGCCAGAGCTGGCAGGAGGCAGGGAACAGGAGGAGCAGGATAGGCAGGAGGCAGGGAGCAGGACAGGCAGCAGGCTGGGCAGGCAGGGAGTAGGGCAGGCAGGGAGTAGGGCAGGCAGCAGGCAGAGAGCTTGGCCGGAAGGAGGCAGGGGACAGGAGGGAGCAGGGCTGGCAGGAGACAGGGAGCAGGACAGGCAGCAAGCAGGGTAGTCAGGACGGAGCAGGGCAGACGGGGGGAGCAGGCGGCTGGGCAGGCAGAAGGGAGCAGGGTAAGCAGGACGGAGCAGGGCAGGCAGGGGGAAGCAGGAGGGAGCAGGGTAAGGAGAAGGGAGCAGGGCAGGCAGGGGGAGCAGGGTAAGCAGGACGGAGCAGGGCCGGCAGGGGGGAGCAGGAGGGAGCAGGAGGGAGCAGGGCAGGCAGGGAGAAGCAGGAGGGAGCAGGGCAGGCAGGAGGGAGCAGGGTAAGCAGGAGGGAGCAGGGCAGGCAGGAGGGAGCAGGGTAAGCAGGAGGGAGCAGGGCAGGCAGGGGGGAGCAGGGCAGGCAGGACGGAGCAGGGCAGGCAGGGGGAGCAGGAGGGAGCAGGGTAAGCTGGAGGGAGCAGGGCAGGCAGGAGGGAGCAGGGCAGGCAGGGGGGAGCAGGAGGGAGCAGCAGGCCGGGCAGGGAGCGGCCGGGGCCGGAGCTGTCCGCCCGGCGGTGCTGAAACGCCGCATCCCGGGCCCGGCGGGGCGGGGGGCGCGGGCAGCGCCGAGAGCCGCCCTGCGCAACCCGAGAGAAGGCAAATCCAAATACCTGCACAGCGCCGGCAGCTGCCGTGGGGCGGCGGGGGGCTGCGTGGGGTGGGGTTTTTTCCCCCTGTAGATGTCCTTGCTGCTGAGCTGGGTGGGCGAGAAAGATCTCCCGGCTCCCGGGTTCCGGCTCAGATCTCTCTAGAAAACTGAATGAGCGAGCGCCAGCTCCACGGGGCTGGGATTTTTTTTTTTTTTTTTTTTTTTTTTTGGTAGGAGGCGTGTGCGCCAAAGCCTGGGTCCTTCCACTGCCGTCCCCCTGGGTCCTAAGCCCTCCTGCCGCCCGCCCGGCTGCCTCCCGGCACCCCAGGGATGCGCGCTGGGAGCTCCGCGCCGCCGCGGGAGGGGTCGGAAGGGTGGGAAGGGGCTGCTGGYGGCCGGGAGGGCTTAGCACGGCGGGCTTCCACCCAGAGGCATTGGCTTCGCCGCCTGTTTTCTAGCAGCGCCCCTTTCTCAGCGAAAGTCGGGCAGAGCACAGCCTCCTGCGGCATTTACAGCAGCCATGGAAAGGGTGATCTCAATGGGCCGTGTATTGTCGATGGGCTGCCTTAATGAGCATGGCAGCCTGGGCTTAGAAAAGAAGTTTGTCTGGGTCAGACTGCAGGGACTGTCGTCAACAGCACCCACAGCAAATGTTTAGTGGAGAATCTAAAAAACAGGACAAGCTTCACCCCTGCTCTCTCTCCACCCCTCTCCCAAGTAGTTCAAGTTCAGGGCTTGAATGCAACGTAGTGCCTGTGGTTTTGGGATGAATTTGTCCTCCTTGAATTTTCACAGTGTCTCCTAGAATATTTATACATTTCTAGAATGTCCTTCCCTAATGTCCTTTGATTAGGCCATCTACCTACTTCACAAACTATCTTTTGTTAGAGGGGTCTGTAAGCTTTAGTGGTGTAGAAAGAACAGGAGAGGAGAACTTCTGTCATTAATTTAAGTTCTGAAAATCACTTTCTATACAAACCTTATAAGACCTATATTAAACTGTACTTGGAAGACTTTGGGTGATGTAATGAGCAAATTCACACCAATCTGCTCCTATCAACACAGTAAATCCAACAAAATGTACCAGCAAAGTGCATTTCTTCTTTTGTTATCCCTGTACACTGTGGAGCATAATTCCTGGGAACTGGTGGATTAAAGTCGGCTGATTTTCTTGGTCTCTTTGCTTTGGACATGTCTCCTGAGTCTGTTACTGAAGGATCTTGTTTAGTGAAGAACTGGGTGATAAATGATAAAGATAAGGAACAACTTCTGCACAGGAAATAGCTAAATAGAATAGGATTCTTCAGCATGGGAAAAAAAAAGAGAGAGAGGAGTAAGTGTAGATAAAATATCAGTGTGGGGGGTTTTCATCATTCATAATATTTCATAATAAAGACCAGCATGAGGAGGATAAACCCGAACAATATCTCAGTATCATTTCCAGGTTTAGGAGTAGGAGAAATGAAACCTGCTAGGGTCTAGCTTTGATTCAAACAAAAGGACATACTTCTTCACAAAATATTTAGTGAATCTGTGGAACTCATTTCCAGAGGAATTCACACTTCAGAAGATTGTAGGACGTATCTGTGGAAGAAAAATCCATTAAGGGCCTTTAAACATGAAGTCATAACCTCTGGCTCAAGAAGACCCTGTTCCACAAATTGCTGAAGGCTGGAGTAATATTTGGGAAAGGATGATTATACCTGTGCCCTGCTCTTATTCTTTACCTTAGCCATTCAGTGCTGATCACTGCTGGAGACAGACACTGGGTTAGATGGACCTTTGATCTGACCCTGTATTGCCTTCTCTTATATTCTTATGTACAAAGTAGACTCGGAGAATATGAACACCATTGGATTCCTTTCAGCTTTGCTTTCCATTAAAAGGGTAAGATCCAGTGGTTTTGCTCTTTTTCAAAGAGTGTACATCCAGAGTCACTTGCTTTTTAGTGGAAACACCCCAATATCGATGAGCAAAGGCAAAGGGAATCTGTGGGGAAGATGACTTGTGCTTTTAGAATGATTTCCGTGCAGAACTGTTAATTTAGCCCACAGCATGTGTAAAACTGGAATATGAGGTTTTTGCATCCTGTGACCCAATCACATTGACTGGAAGAGAAGAAGCAGAAGCTCAAAGACCGAGAGCTCAAAACTCTCACAAGAGCATTTGTCCCAGCACTTGGCGGAAAAGCATTTCTAGCCCCAGGGAAGTTAATAGTCAGTTAGTAAGTAGTCTCATTAGATCATTATTTTCTGCATAGAGATCAGTTTGGAGATGAAAGAATAAGCACTCTGTTTCCATAATCCTGTTCCAAGCTTCTACCCTTGCACATATGATAAAGATTAATGTACTAGCTACTGTAACTATGCAATACTTCCCTGGGAATTGTTAATAATATTAAGTGGAAGGAACATGACTCTATAAACCAACCGCCTTAGGCAGTCAAATGAGTTGCCAAATTGGATGTATGCTTAATATTTGGGGATTTAATATTTTTATTCAGTTTAATTGACGTGGTTTTTTCCTCCCTTAGTGTTGCTGTTAAGTGACCAGTGCCTGCTGAGCCACTGGATGATTGACATGTAGCACAATACTATGATAGAAACAGATCTCTAAACGTATTACAGCAGGGCCTTATATTGATCCCACTGCAAATATTCTGAGGTTTCTTTCTCATCACCACTTTATCACTTCTTCATCACTTTCTTTGTACAAAATCTACTCTGTACTCTGAGACCATGCTCCAGATCATATCATTCTTTGCATTGTCCCAGTCATTACACTTCATCTGAAGTTATGATCTCAGAAAAAAACAGTGTTGAGGGTATAAAACTTTGAGTTTCATAAAAGTATGTCTGGGACGTTAGAAACTCCCTTGCTGGTGTGCACAGACTGGAGCTGCAGCCCTTTCTCATTTACAGTGCTGAATACACACAGCTAAGGGGAGAAAAAATGTGCTGGTGATCACAGTTTGTCACTGAAGGCATCAGAACTGACTGAACACATGGAGGGCGTGGATCAGTTTGGAAGGGGAGGGTATTTTATGTGGCCTTTTCTGAAAGTAAAACAGAACTTTGATATTAAATTTATGCTCAACTGACCTTCCCTATTGCCACACATATTGATACTTTGTTTAAAAAAAAAAACAAAAACAGGGAGATAACAAACTTGGAAAGAAAATGTATATTTTCACCACCAGTCAAAAGGATCCAAGCACTGTAACTCTTAAGGAAGCCATGGAAGGTCAGAGTAGCTGATTGCACCGTAGTCTAGGCATGATGAATAGTTTCTTCTCTCTTTGCAGCAAAATATTTTGTCTTCACTCAGTTGAACTAGACATTCTCCTCCAGTATTTTTGACTCCCAAGATGAAACCAGGGGCTAGTCTGAATTTTTTGCATCTCTGATATTACTGATATTACTCTCTCATTCATACAAAGCCCAAAACCATTGAAATATTTTAATTCATCACAGTAAGGAATTAAATTTTTAACCCTAAAAAAGGAAATTTCAAAAAAAGTGGAAATCTGGTCTCACTCTGCCTTAAGACAGAAATGGAGATATATATCTATGTAACACAGATATATATTGGTCTTCAGCATCTTATAGGGTTGGTGTATGTGAATGCTGTGTATGTATATTCCTTGAGCAGGGGTGTTGGACCAATTAACCCCGCTGGGGGTCCCTTCCAACCTTAGTCATTCTGTGATTTTCTGATACAAGAAGGGGAATAGATCCTTGACACAATTCAGTATATACCTGGTGCCATTTGCTTTCTCYTTGTGATTTCTCCAATATTTAAAGTGTTTTTTACATCTTGTGAACAGGGAATTTGAGAAATAATATAGTATTGGATGTTCTTGTAGCTTTAAATTTTCTTTTGCRAACAATTTGCTGCAAGTTTCTAAAATTAACAGTTAATTTTAATAATTAATTGGGAGCTCATTCTTTTTCTCTAATCTACAATTACCATCTGGTTTTATTTCCTTTGAAAGTAACCACATTGAAAGCCCCAGTAGGTTAAAAAATAATAATGCTAAAACTTCTTAGACCCAGTAAATCAGTATTCTTAAGGGACAAGTAACTCTTAGATCACAGTTCAGAGGGATTCATGTTATAAATCCTCACAGGTTTCTTGAACCTTTAAAATATTTAAAAATTTATACCCAAGAAAGCAAAACGTATGCAAATTGATTGTTCATATGATTTATTTAATGCGAAGGGTCCAATTTTGCCATTTTTAGTCTTGATGTAGAGAATTCACTCTTTTGCTGAGTTCACATGCAATCACCACTTCTGCCACTCTCAGAATAGCGTGTAACTGGGACATGAGCAAAGCTTTGGCCTCGAGCACGTAGAGAGGTGAAGCTGAAATGTTCACAACTCCATGGGAATTAGATGAGTTGGTCATGAGATCTAACATAGAGCTGGAGGCCAGCAGCAGAATTCAGGTAAAGTCAAGCTCTCAGAACCGCCATCCAGAATTTTCCCCCTTGGCTCTTGCCTATCTCTGAACCAGTCTAAACCCCATGGATGGCTTATTTTGGGATTGTGAGGTTCACAGTGTARACCTAGGCTGAGTAGCTTGGTTCCAACAATCAATCAGCCTTCAAAAAACTGCAAAAGTCTCTCTGACATTTGGGTGTTGGAAATGTTGACCTTAGGCCCAGATGTGCTGTTAAAGTAAGGCACAGATTTGGCCTCATGTCTTTAGTTTTTTTAACTTGGCAGCACTGACTGTGCTGACTTTAGCGAGGTAACTGTGATTTAAATCACTTGGGGACCTGCTTCTATTGAGTTCAGTTACTCACAAAGTCAYTGCTACTCTGTCTAAACAATAAGGCAGTGTCTTGCTAAACAATTTAGTGTCCTTTTGCAGAGGGAAATAAATTGTGAGATGTCAGGTTTTGCATAGCTAGTACCTAAAAGATATGACCTTTAAAGAATAGCACAGCAAAACTTTGCCATACTGCCTAAGAAGATGAATATCAGAAATAATGTTTTTCCTGGTGCAGGGGTAAGACAGCCTAAGGTAGGCTGGTAGGGCAAAAAAAAGTGTACGAGGAGGTAAGTAGCCCAAAAAGTGGATCAGTTCCTCGAGGTTTAGGAAGACGGTTAAAGAATTGATTCAGAAAAATCCTCCTGGGAAAAACSTGGCTGGTATCTGCTTTCTTGCTGTGTTGGGATCAGTTTGCATATAAGCAATGCTTCAGTCTGATTTGTAGCATACTGATCTCAGATACGATTTGTTAAAAGATTGAAATATGTGAGCTGTTTAATGTCAATTCTCCAGTGTGTTAACTTCAGGGTTCCTTAACTTCCYAAAGTCTGTTGCATATTTCCCTTTCTGTATAATAATTGCAACTTGCTCCTATGCATTTCTCCAAAGTAGCTTTAACAGTTGAGCTCAAAGTGCAAGAATGGAACTTGTGAAGTGATAAAAAAGGTTTTGAATGTTGGTAGTTGGGTTGGAATAGTTAGAGATGAGGCAAATAATAGGACACTCCTCTGATTGCTTAGTTTGTTATGTGATGATTTATTTCTGAAATAGTTTTAAATAAATGGTGTACATAAATGCATGCAGCTTTGGATAGCAGTAACATAAATCAGCAACAGTAATAATGACTGTGACATCTTGCATGTGTAAACAAGCATATGTGCAATATAAATTCTATTATCTCAGTGTCACTGAGGACATAGAATAATTTCACATTTGTGACTGAAGAACAGCAGTAATTTTTGTTGGAGGTATAAACAGATGGAGGACACGATGCTGCACTGGATAGCTGAAGTCTGTTGAAAACTGAAGTATGTGAGTGTGTTTGTACACATGCACAAAAATGGAGACAAGAATTATGGCTGCAATCCTCAGCAGATATAAATCAACACCATTTCACTGACTGTGGTGGARGTGTGCTAACTCACCAGCACAGGGGTAAGTCTCTGTGTATAAAACAACTGTTACACCCATCAGCAGTCTGATGTTGTACATTACTSCTTCATACAGGAGCGTAAAGGATGTATCAGTCTGCTGAAGCCACTCCGCAGAACTGTTTTATTCTTCCTGAGATTCAGCACCGGAATCAGGGTGTAAAGAGCACCAATATCATCTTACAAACACTGGGTATGTTTTAATGTCATCRAGGAGCCCTGGCACAATCCATCTAGAATATATATCCAACAGTGGGGCATACAGCAATCATGTACTTTTTAACAGGAGGGAGGTTTTTTGCTTGTCATAGCTGGTGAGCCTCGAGGGAGRTGAGGCTCCTGCCATCCTGGTTCCCAATATATGCTGATTCAGTCATTAAAATGTGCATTCATCTTCCTTCTCCAAAGACCTAGCTGTGCACAGCAGGTTTAACTAAATTGCCAATAAGAAAGCCTCTTAAATCATCTGCAGTCCTGACTGGCAGCCTCACAAGCAGATGCAGCAACTGATCCTGAGGCAAACGGAGTCTGTTCAGCARCAGCTTTGCACTTCTCTGTGTACCAGCTAGGGATTTTTTTTTAAATCATTAATTGGCAAGTACATTGAAGACAGAGGGAGGAGGGACAGAGGAAGAATGAGAAAAGCAGCTGGGAAGGGAAAGGTGAGACTATCGGAAAATTCTCATTACGTTCTCTGCTGCGGYATCCTCTCTGCAGCTGCAGGATAAAAGGAACAACCCCTTCTCTTAAGTGCCCCCAGCTTCAGGGTGCGGAGAACTATTAATCAGCTTGTTCTCATGCAGCAAGGATCTGCAGGAGGGCTGGCTGGAGAAGTGCCAAGGACTGTCACCTCATACATCCTGAGAAATCTCCTCCCTTCGGCTGAGACTTTAATGGCTGTGGGACATGCCTGTCTGTGTGTGTGCATGTATGCATGTAGAAGAGAGAGAAAATGTATTCTCTTGTTCTCTTCCATCTCTCACATACACTACTGCAAACACCTATTTTTTCATATGGGTACACATGAAAAGTGGTTTCAGTAACTGTTTGCAAAAGTGCTAGAAAGACCTGGTTCTGGCAGGAAACCCTCACTGTCAGGCATTCTTGGAGTCTATCACGGCTGCCAGATCATCTCTGGAGAGGCATAAAATCCCAGAAACTCTTTAATCAGGTGTTCAAGCTCAGTTATTGCCTAACTAGCTGGGCACAATTAGCCTTGCTTCTCCTWTAGTAAAAGGTCAAGATTTAACTACAGGCTGTGATTTTCCAGAGAGGACTGTGTCTGGCCCTCCTTGATACAGGGCTTACAATCAATCCCATGAAAGCATGCAGCAGTTTGCTCCACACTAATGCAAAGGTTAAATTATTGGTCTGTCACTCTTCCTAGGATGTCGTGCCTGCATTGGAGAAAAGCCGAGAAATCACCATTAAATTAAATTGAATTGGCTCTCTCCATGTACTGGACATCTCGTTGCAGAGCAGAGGCTGTCCAAGACCTGCTGTTGAATGTTAAGTGCCACAGACCTGCAGCACCCTTCAGGAGGTGTCAGATACCCTGCATGRGTGAATAACCAGGGGGTGGGTGAATAAACATATGATGGAGTGGCTCAACATGGGTATTTGTGTGCGACACAGTTGCAGTGTCTCTCCTCTCACATATATTTTTTCCTGTGGAACTGCAGTARAATGTGAAGAGGTGGCAAGTATCTACTTGTCTTAGATATTGCTGAAAACCATGTGCTTTTTGGCACCTCTGAAAAGCTACAGACAAGTGTAAAACCTGAGGAAGAAACGGCAAGGCATGTAGTACTCAAAATATATTTTAAAAAAATCCCTCCTTGAATTCCAAACTAATCCACTTAATCACATAAGCTTATGAGATCTGGAAAACATGAAAAGAAAAAAAAATAAATTAAATGTCTTCCAAAAGGGTGCTCAAGATGGAAGGACTTTGCTAGCAGGTTCACGCGTTGCCAGACAGTTACTTGTCTCTAGCCGGATCAGAAGAAGACAGGTACTTCAGATCTGCAAAGAAATCTGGTGAAACACATGAGCCCAAGGGAGACCTCATGAACAACATTTATCAGTATAATATGTCCTAGTGATGAAAGCATCAATAGTTGATGGTAGTTAGTGGAAAAATTATTTTGTCTCTTTTGCACCATCWTTAGTGTGAAAAGCCTAGTCTGCTTGCAGAGAAAAGATTTCCAGAGAGTAATAGCACCCAGTGTCTGATTGCCCAGTGCAGTTTGCTGACTCTTCTTATGGGCAAATGTTCATGACGTAAAATGGCAGATCAGAGATTCACAGAATCAGCTGGGTTGGARCAGACCTCTGAAATCATTGAGTCCAACCTGTGACTGAACACCACCACCTCAACTAGACCATGGCACAGAGTGCCACRTCCAGTCTTTCCTTAAACACCTCCAGGGACAGTGACTCCACCACCTCCCTGGGCAGCCTGTTCCAATGTCTAATCACCCTTTCTGCAAAGAAATTCTTCTTGATGTCCGGTGTGAACCTTCCTGCTTGAGACTATGTCTTGGCATCCTATCACTAGATCCCTGGGAGAAGAGGCTGAACCCCACCTGGCTACAATCTCTTTTCCGGGAGTTGCAGAGTGATAAGGTCTCCCATGAGCCTCCTTTTGTCCAGGCTAAGCAATACCAGCTCCGCCAGTTGCTCCTCATCAGACTTGTGCTCCAGACCCTTCATCAGCTCTGTTGCCCTCCTCTGGACCTGCTCCAGTGCCTCAATGTATTTCTTGTAGTGAAGGGCCCACAACTGGACATAGTACTTGAGCTGTGGCCTCACCAGTGGTGAGCACATAGGAAAGATCCTTTACAGATCACTGTAAAGGGTGCAGAAACTACAAAACAACTCCAGTAATTTCAGTTTATTTTCTATGACAAAAGTTCTGTGGCAAGTTTTCTTGAAAACAATCAGTCACCCAAAGCTTGAATTAAATATGCTTTTTTTCCCATAAAGTAGTGATGAGATACTTTTCAAGAAGTCATTTCTTGAAAATTAGCACATTCCCCAACAGGCAGTATATTTAAACCAATAAGTTGGTGATTTGATGTTACAGAATAAATCAGAGACCGAAGACTTTTTCTGAGACCATTTTGGAAAAGAATATTAATAGAGGATGCTAAGGAATTTGAGCTCAATTTTAAAGCAAGTTTATTTTTCTCCTTAAGTTCACAGCTAAATCTCTTTTCTGTTGGTTAAAGCTCCCTTTCTTGTCAACCTCTGTTTATTTGATTTTCTCCCTATTTGTTTGGGTTTTTTTTTCCTTCACATTGCTTTTCTAGGGGACAGGACAGTTACAAATGCCAGTGTTTCTTTATAGAAAGCAATCGAGTTTCCAGCTAATTTTACTTTTTTAGGCCAAGAAAACTGTCTCTGGGAGGACACATCTCTGTTGCACGATGGACTTGTACTGTCTGGGGCCTATGAACCCATCAAGTAGGGCACAGCACTGTGCAGGGAACCAGTGCAAACCCATGGGCATGATAAGGACATTTATGTAGCTATATTGACTTTGGACTCACAGAGAAGAAAATTCCTGTCTCCAGCTCTAAGAAAATCCCAATAGCTGATTTGACATCCATTTYCCATTTGAAACTTTTCAAATAAAGAAAATAGGTGATATTTCACATGATTTTTGATTAATGTCTCCCACATTATGCATCCCTGGCTATACCAGGAAATTTTCCTGCTGTGGCGCTTGCTTTTTCCATGACCACGCTGTACTGGTGGCTCATAATCCTCCTGTAATCAACAAGTGCCCCAGGGTCTCCCTCCTTCTCTGTCRTTTTCCTATGAAACTCCCAATTTGCAGAAGTTCACGTTATAAGCTCGTTAAGTGTATGACTTTGCACATTATGCAATTAAGTTTCATCCCATTTCTAATACTCTACTCTCAAGGTCATTTAGTTTTTCCAGTACAATATTACATTCTCCCTCTCTGTTGAGCTTTGTGTCATCACCAAACTTCATTAGTACATGCCAACTTCTTATCAGGGTCATTAATGAAGATGTTAAAAAATCAATCCCAAATGTTTAAAGATTTCCACTAGTGGCAGTTCTTTCCAGACTAATTATTATTTCTTTTCTTTTGCTGATTCTGAACTCATATTTCTGTAAGGTGTTGGTAGCTAGCTMCAATGCAAGTAGATGAGATTTAGTTTTGGGTTTAATGTTTTTTTCCTGTATTTTTGTCCAGTATTTTACAAAGATTTAGTTACCCTTGGTATCAAAAGGTGAAATAATCATATAATCAAAGCATCACTGCTAAATCCATGTTATATTTTGTCCTGGTTTCTGCAGTAATCATGCAAGGGCATAGACTTCACACACAAGACGGAAAGTGCAAAGCCTTTACTGCGCACTCAGAATTCTCTAAATATCAGCACCTAACAGGATATAACATCATATGAACAGGAAAGATGTTCACCACAGTGTCCCCCAATCACCTRGGGTATTGCACAGATATTATCTATTATGGTACCAGGTAGACAATACCCTATAAGGTCATAAACTACAATTATCACATCTCATAGGTCCAACACTGTCCAGAAACCCACAATCCTCTCTCAGCCCATCCCCGGTGACCTGGATGCACTCCCAGGGTCACCTCCGGGTCCAAGAAAGAGGCTCTCTCTCCAGCCCTCAGGGCCTATCTCTCTTCCAGCACATAGTGCACTCCAACAGGTTTCTACTTAATTTCCTGCTTTTAAATATTCACCACTTCAATATCTGTGCTACTCATCTAATTCAGATTAAATTCTTGATTCTGGATTATTTGCCTCTCCTTGTATATATGGGTACTGTGATTGCTGTTTTCTAATCAGATAACACTCCTCCRTACTCCATTAAATATTGAGAATTTTTTTCATATTTCAGTGTGTAAATCATCTTGTTTCTCAAARGAGCATATTGAGCATTCTTACACCCAGATGTGGTCATCTCTGCCTCTGTGCATTCATATCCATTAGCCATTTGTCCTCTGCACTCATCCCATCAATGCCATATTTCTTACTGAAAAATGAGGCAAAGTATTAGTTTGGATTTGGAGTCATATCATTATTATGTTTCATATTTAGCCTGTTCTCATTCCACAGGGGACTCACTTCATTATTTATTTGCATGATGAGATTTTCACTGCTTGTTTTCATTTGATTTGCAAAATCTAACCTTGTTTTTTTTTTTCTGTCCATTTGTACTCCTAGTGCTTTATTGTTTAGAACAAGCACGGATTACAGACCTTTGTGGCTRTAATCCAAATGGTGTGCAGTGCTTCCCTCCTCTGTTACTTTTAGTGCACTTTCTCCATCACCTTAAAATCAGTCAAAACCTCTTCAAACATACACTGGCATGTCTGAGGTTTGTGAAGTCTACCCCAGAACGAACATTTTCTCTTTGCTGCTCTTGGTATTAAGATACTTAGCACAGGCACATCACCATAGGGCATGAGAACATGCTACGTACAACAGCTACTACACAAGCATTTGGAAAATGCTGGGAGAACCCATTGGTGTGACACATTTCAAGGAACAAAATTAAAACACTGGTTTGTATTCAAGGCTCTGAGGGATGGCTGAACATATGCCATGAACATATAAAGTTGCCACCTCTCAGCAGAGAAACCCTAACATACAGGATATGAATATACTCACCAATTTAGTTTGTTTCCTTTGACTTTAAAGCTCAATGGAAGAGCAACACTTCACAGTTGAAGTGCTCTGAGAACCCACAAATGACTGGTTATTCCAAATTCCTGCTAACTTGCCTTAGCCTAAAGGAAGGCATGAGTCCTCTGTGTAGTTTCTGATAATTCAGTGCCTGTTGTTACTACTTATAACAGTAAAAGGAGAATCCTGAAGTACTGACACCCCAGTTCTGGGATTCAGGAGGTCCGTGTCATATTCTTGTCTATCTCACGTATCTGCTAAGTGACAGTGAACAAAATTGTTGCTCTGATTTCTTTGCATTTCCCGCTCTGTAGACTGAGAATAGCAATAGAGCATGGAGATTATACAGGTCCTAATTCTTTAATAGGGGTAATGTGATTTCTGAATCATTTAAAAAAAAGTGTAAGGAAAGGTCAATATATTATTATGGTAAATAAGCTACACAATATATAACTTTTTTTTTTGAAAGCCAGTGTTTAAATTCTTAAATAACAGTTTCTTTCAAGCAAATGCTTCTGTGTCTTATAATAGTAAGAAGTGATTATTATGGTAAATAAGCTACACAATATATAACTTTTTTTTTTGAAAGCCAGTGTTTAAATTCTTAAATAACAGTTTCTTTCAAGCAAATGCTTCTGTGTCTTATAATAGTAAGAAGTGATTATTATGGTAAATAAGCTACACAATATATAACTTKTTTTTTTGAAAGCCAGTGTTTAAATTCTTAAATAACAGTTTCTTTCAAGCAAATGCTTCTGTGTCTTATAATAGTAAGAAGTGACACTACAAAACAACAGTTTGAGACATAGCCAAGATAATTTCTACTGCTTTAAACTGGAACAAGAATTTCTCAGCCTTGAAGCATGACAGCTATTCAGGAGTCTATTTTTCTGGCTTTGAAATCTGAGTTGTACTTAGCTATGGGATCTGACAAGTTTCTGCTGCCTTATATCATCCCTGCTCACCTGACAGCACAGAAGAAGGTATCTCACACTAATGCTGTCAGGCTGAAGCTCCACTGAGAGGACAGTGATGAATGTCAGTTTGAGTCTATCGAGCCTGTGGTGGGTGGGCAGTGGATAAAGGTTAGATATATAAAGCAGCAAGAATTATAAAATGAAATATAGTCTATTCATTCTAGTGTATTGCATATAGTCTAATTCTTTGTGTAGTCAAAATGAGGTTTTCTTGACCAAACAGTGTTCTTTCCTAAATCAGCTGTCCCTACAAGCCCGTGTCCCAGTGAGGTTTTTGTCTCCTTGAATTACTGCCCCTGGCAGACAGTGCCATACCTCTAATAGGAGGAATATGGTTTGGGGAAAATAATAACAACTCTGCAAGAAAACAATCATCCTTTGACTTATATATCCCTACACCCCGCTGACTGTTCTAGTGACTAATCTTCAGCTATGCATGAAGGCTCAGTATATCATTCCTTAGGTGAACAAATTTCAACCTCAACAAGAGGAGCACAGTGAGTGATTTTTAAACACTTCTAAAGCTGCCAAACCAAATAAAAATTCCTTCAGAGCAAGGCTGCTCATTGATGCCCCTTAAAAGGTATTTTCATAATGTCTACAATTAGGTTGTGGATCAATACAGTTGTACTCTGGGAATATTTTAGTTCATCACATGGTGCAATTATCCATGACCACAGACACAAAACCAGCAATCACTGGCCAACTGAACATGTGTTAATTGGAAGCGTGAATGCTCTAAAACAACCAACAGCACCAGTTCCTTAGATAATCACTGCTTTTGTATTTCCTTCTTGTTGTGGATACCTCTTTGTTGTGGATGCAGCTAGGGTGAGGGTTTTATTCCCTACTTCCAAGTTTTGAGGCATTGCTCGATGCTGCATGGTACAAGACACAGCCTTTCCTCTAGATCTCATCAGTCTCTTTCAGTAAAAGGCAGTGCCACAGCTACCACTAAGTTTCAGCTTCCTCTCCTTGTCTGTACTCACTCTGCCTGGAGACCCACAGGAGCACACCCTGTGAATGCCAGCTGCTTGATAGTGTGACACGACACCCCAGAAAGAAAACAAAAAGAAAAAAAAAGGAAAGGAAAACAAAAAGAAAAAAAGAAAGGAGGAGACTGTTTCATTAAAGCAGCCTATTAAAGCAGCCTGGTAATTTTTTTCACTGTGTTATTTTTGTTAAGCATGTATAGAAATTCAAGTCTGTATTAAATAATAGTAATAATAATGTATCTTTTAAAAAACAAACCCTGATGTATTTCAAAGCAAGGAGAAAGGCTTCTTATCTGCACAAAAGAAATTTAGTTAGACTCAAACCCAAAAATCTGCTTGAGATTTTTGAAAATCATGAAGATGAGAGAAAAAGAAAGTTTAAGTTCAGGAAATGCTCTCAATATCAGAGATAACTACTTTTTACTGCTACATTTATTGTGAAAAGAGGAGGTAGTCAAGCCAGCTGATCTGTCAGAAAGATGAAACAGTCACAGATGACAGAATCTGGCTAGATAGGGTGGATCTGCCACTTTTCTAGTGTGGAATATATCTGAGGGATTTTAGACATTAAATCTGCTAAAACACCTACTGAAAGGCATACCCTGTTAACCTGAACTGTTCTTACCGTGTAARCAAGATGTGGTTAGGGACCTATGGGCCAGAGACACTCTCCAGCTTTTGGCTCTGGATTGCTGATCTCTGGGCAGGACCTCTCCTGCAGTCAGGGTTCTGAGCCTATTCCCCACTCCTTGCAGGAGACAATCTGACTAAGTCAGTCTAATTGACTGACTCCAAAGTCAATTCCCTCCCTAATAAGAACAATCATGAAGAAAGCTAGAGGAAATATTCCGCCCACCAAGCTTTCCCTTGGGAGCTGGGGCTCTTTAGTTTGGCCACATCTCTTCTTCATTACAGCTCTGTGAGTCCAGACCAAATACATCCTTGGTCCTGACCCTGACCCTGATCCTGACAGACTGACTTGACTTCCCATCTGGATCCTGGACCAGCCTGACCACAGTGGGTTAGCAGGGCTGTCACTGGACTAACACTGACCCTCCTCACTGTCCCTGGACCTGATCCTGACCCCGGCTGGCTAAACTTCCTGACTTCTTGTTGGGGAGGTCACAGACCCTGCCTGCCTTGTTGTCACTCTCTGCTCCTGCCCTTCCAGAGTGGCTTGTCCTTGCTGCTCCCTGACATCTGGAAAGCATAAACCTACATTCCTTTTTACAGCAAAAAGACACTTTGTCGCTCTAAATATATACCAAAGCATCCCAGAGGTCACAATCTAAGGCTCTGTTCATGAGAACACCAATGCAGCAGAGTACCATAGACTCACAAAAGCATTGTCTAGAAAGGACTTCTGGAGATGTCTGGTCCAGTCTTTTGTTAAAAGTGCTACGATTGTGTCAAATCAGCTGTGGCTTTGTCTCTCTCAGTTTTTAAAACACCCTAGAATGAAGAGTCTCTGTACAACCTGGTTCAGCAGTGCATTACCCTCTTTCTTCTCGTAACCTTCACCTCCCAAGGTGCAATTTGCAGGCATTTATGGTTGCAATTGGCAYAATACTTCAATTCCTCAAGTTTCCCTGAAATCCTTCAAGTCYCTCATTTATGGAATCACTAAAGTCCTTCTGGTACAAAAGTCTGAGTTCTCCTCTGGGCCATGTCAATACTCTCTTTTGTCCTGGACACTTCACTGCCTGTTTGATGTTTGCTTCTTTTTTTTTTWAATTTAATTTTATTTTATTTTAAATAGATTCAAAGATTTATCATTTCTTTTAAAATATATATGGAAAATGAGACACCTGCAGTACTTTTATACCTTCCCAGCAGACTGCTGAGAGTGTGGACCGCATATAGCAGGCTACGATATTACGACACGTGAAGAAGTCCCTCATGCTGGGTACCTGCTGGAGTCCTGGGCTGGTGAGAGAGACAGGCATAGCCCTGGCCACAATGCCTGGTGGAATTGCCTTTGATTGATCTAACCATCAACCCACTCATGGGTTTTGTTTAAGAGATACCCAGTTGTTCCCCTCCAGAACAGATTCCAGGACAAATCTAGTCTGCATGCTGTGCTCCTGGTCGGGGAAGCGGGACCCCAGAGTGAAACAATGAGTAATCCAAGCTGATGGGCTAGTGACCTGCTGACCCTTAGATAGAGAGCTCATTATTGATGCTGTTAACACAGGGAAAAGAATGATCCAAATCTTCTTAAGTATTTCCACTAGATGGACAGTTTGTCAGGGAGCAAGACATCTTGATTGACATCTCTTGGTGAGTGAAAGGGCTGCACTGGCCAAGTGTCACTTTTATTTCTGTCATGTGACACTTAAGGCATACTTTGCCAACTTGTCATTGCTGTATGTTGCTCACATGCTCCATTAAGTATTTAGTAAAAGAAATACCATAATGCTGCCTATTCTTTTGGAGTCAAATGGAATCCGAGAACTGCGGAATTTACTTTTGATGAGGGCTTACTGCAGCCTGATATGACTGCTATGGAGCATGAGAAAAGCAATGAGAGGGAAAAACAGTGGAAGTGTTTCCTTGCAGTATTTCTCATGTAAGAATTCTGAGTAGAGCCCTCCATATCACTTCCTTTCTGAAAACTTAGTGGCAGATTTTGGTAATGCAGAGATGGCTTTTGCTGATGTTGTAGGACCTCATCAACATGCCTGAAGAACGTGGTGAGGGACTCTCAAGTCAGTTATCAAGCTTGCAATTGCTCTTTCAGGAGGAGACTCCATTGCTTTGGAGAATGCCAGGCAAACTGCTCTGAGGGGGCAATTCTTCTCAAACTCTAGGTTGTGGCAGCACTGAATACCAAACCAACACTGAACACCAAACAGCAATGCAGCTGAAGAAAGGGGAAGAGAAAAAAGTGCAGGAACACGGTATTGGGTGTTTCAGACTATGACAGTCAGACTGTTGCCAAGAGTGAAAAACTGTTAAAAAGCTTATATAAAAGACATTTACAACTAATATTATAACTGGATTTCCCAAATGTAGGCTGTGTTCCTTTCAGGCAAGCACATTCAGCTTCTGCCTTATTTTTGCCCTCAATGAATCATAAATACTGACTCAGAGAGACAGGAAGTGCTTGATAGCTGTTTCTCTTCTGCATTTGGAATAAAGCAAGCACACGTTTCTGTCCCTTAGGACATGCTGGATAAAGGACATGTCTGTGACAAAGAAGGATAAGAAACCTGCTAAAGAAGCCCAGATAATATAAATTGAAGAGGTAGTTGGTGAGGATCTTCCTGATCACACTAATGGTTAAGCAACTTGAAGAATGTAGTGTTACAAAAGATGGAAGGATTATTGGTCAAATCCTCCTATTTGAAAGGGGTTTGAAGGCTTCACCATCTATAATCTGGTTAGCCTAACATTACCAGCACAGAAAACAAGAGATATCATCTGAAGCAATGCACAGCAGTATTTAATTAAAAAACCCTAACACAACCCCTCCCACCCAAAAACCCACAACCCTAAACTTTGAAAAGACCACAGCATAAAAACTTAGAAGTTTGGGTTTGGGTTTTTTTTTTTTTCTGAAAACAAAATAAAATGAAAAAAAAGAGGTTCATTTGTTGATAAAGACCCTGAGTTGACTATCTCAAGGCATGGATTTAATGCCACATTACATCTTCACTAAAACTTTACACCCTGAGAATGAGGTGCTCTCTTACAATGTGATGCATCGCTACCTCTCCACGTCTCTAGGAGCATCTTTTTGAATGGATCTGCTCTTCCTGTCTGGGCTTGGGGAAAGTATAGTGATGAATAAAAACACCTTTAACAATAACAAATGCCTTTCTAGTCTATCCAAGAAAGGAGATGAAAAATTAAGGTACAGCTATGCAGGTTATTGCAAAAGGCTGCTGCTCAGCTCAGCTCAGCTCAGCTCAGCTCAGCTCAGCTCAGCTCAAGTGTCTCTCTGCACTGACAACATTTGGCTTGCACTTATGTGTATTTGAATCTCTTACCTGTATTTATCTAACAAGCCTTTTGTTCATGTGTCAATAGAGCTGGAATCTTGCCTTCAGGATTATCTTACTTTATTGCTGTAGCACCTGGTACAGCAGATGAAGATTCTTATAAATTATACATTCATGTAAATAAAGCAGCTTATTTAGGACTCCAAAATGGAGACCAGAAGTCAGCTGTAGATTTTATGGACTCTTAAGAAGCAGTGATGGTTTTGAAAGTTGGGTGGTCGCTCTGCAGGCACTGCCTTATTTTGGAAGTCTGAATGGAGGAAGTGTAAGATTTCAGATGCGGACTGTTCAGCAATGTGCCCTCACAACTCACTTTAAAAACAGTGACTGAATTCTGCATTTCTCAAACATCTGGGGAATCATTTGACACATACCCTTTAAAGCCTCTTAAAATCTAGTACAGTGAGGGACAAGCAAGGAGGGGCTGATACAGCCTCTAGATATATTCCTGGAAGAACATGCCTCCATATAAAAAATATGTGAGGAGAATTTGACAATGTATTCACAAAGGGAACAGCAGGTTCTGAAATTAAACTAGGCAATAAGCTTTCAGCTCAGAAATCTCCTGTGAGGTACTGTAAAAACAGCCACAGCACCAGGTAGTGCRGTGTTATCAGATCAAATGAACTGTAGGACATGAACACAGAAAAAAACTGGATCAGATAAGCAGCCTGCTTCAGGCTGCTTCCCTCTGTTACAAAAATGTGTGCTTCATCACACTACTTTCCTGACACTTTCATGGCACAGCGCATAAATGGATTGGACAAAGAAGAAATACTTTGTTCCCTTCCTGTCTGCCACAAAAGGCTTTTCTTTGTTAGGGACAGAAGGCACYACACGATAATGTGCCGCTCCCCACCTGATGATGCCTGTCCAACATCCTTATTCACAGCAGCCAAAGAGCAACTGCATCTGCCTGTGTCTGAGGTGTATCATTGTTGAAAGGATTTCAGATGGCTGTGTTGGCAAATGCTGGGTTGGCTAAACCTAGCTGGAGGCATGAGGTAATACTTGCTGTGAATTCAGAATATTCAAACATACGCACCTTAGCGTGTGTGAAGCCATGATGGAAAGGCATGCACATTAACTACAAAACTAAACACAATATTTAAGTGAAACTACTCTACCTCTCTCTTAAATACAGGAAAATCAAACCTAAGGAGTTCTAACTGATTCCACAAGTTAAGTCTCGGGAAGCAGACTAGAAATTTCTCTCTTGTGTTAAACATATAAGCATGTTAGAACCCTGCTAACTGCTCTAGGCCTACTCTTCCTGTTTTCTTCCATGTTAAGTGTCGTCAGTAAATTCCAGCACAAGCAGCTCGCTGCCATTTTGATTAATACCAAACTGACTATAATAGTCACAACTATATCATCACACAGTTATAGCCATTTCATAATAGTCAAATAACCAGCCAGTATGGCATGTTATGTGCTGCTTGTTCAATATGGCATAAACTTGCACAGCCCCCAGCAGAGCACTGAGCAGGGTTGTGCACCATCAACAGCATCAGCTGAGACACTAAAAAACGTGGACACATTTAAGTTGAGATAAACTACAGTCCTCAGAATGCTGCTTGTCACTCCTCAGTCACTGTAAATGTAACCAAACAGAAAGTGCTATCACTCTTTCAGCTGCTACAATAAGGGACGTGCTGGCATGTTGTGCTAAAATACCCTTGTGCTGGGCTGTTTTCAACACAGTGTGTTATTACAGGTAGCCTTACAGCCAGGAACAGGTGGGAAAAGAAAATGTTTACCACAGGCTGCTCCAAAGAACTGCTCCAAAGAACTGCCTAATTGCTTTTAACAGCGGTGAACACCCTGGTCCCTGGGTTTCAGCATGGCTGATATAGGCAGAGTTTCACAGGAGAGGGCACGAACCCTTAGGTCACAGTACCTTGTATCAAAGGTACAAGAAGGACTGGGTGTAGAAATGGGGCTTAAAAAACAACTTTTCTTTGCATTCATTAATCTGCTTATGTTGAGAGACATCAGTTTTCTTCTTTTCTATAAAACTGCTTACTAGAACTTGATTTCTTGCAAGCATTAAATCAAACTGGTTTCATTATGGAAGGTCTTTAGGATAATGGAAATAATTTCAAAACAAACCAGACACAAGCAAATGAGAAAAGAGGAACCTGAATACTTCAGGCTGATTCCTTTCTGTATTGTTCTAGTTTTACACTTGATCAAAAATCTGTGGTGAATGGCAATTGAAAGGTGAGGAYGTCTGTTTCATTTTCTTGTATTGGTTATTTGCAGAATCTTTATGTTAAAAGAGAAAGGGAGACATATTACTTTATGTTACCACACCAAAATTTATCTTTCATTATAGAAATTATTCTGTCATTAATTATTAGGGAAATATCACTTTTATGGTGAGGTTATTAGAAACAGTAATTGGAGTATGCTTCATGTCATAAATCTAGTACACTGTAAATGAGCGGTCATATATATTAACGTTTAAAAGAATCATTCCTACCTAGTAATAACACAAGAGGTGCAGGACAGGTTCAGTGAATTGATGGAGAAGTGGGAAGAGTTGATACTTGAGGCAAAGGCCACTTATCCCAGTCAGCCAATAATCCCCAGGAAGAACACTGTGCCAAGATTTGAAAAGACATAAGAAAGGTTTCGCTTTTGGGCGAGTGAATCTTGCATCTTGAACACATTGAAGAACAGATGCATGCTGTCACATAAAGATGCTGTCAATTTTCCATGTTTTTACATTTGTGTGCTATTGGATAGAGCTGGCTAGGTCCTAGCTGATGTTTAAGSCACCTACATTCTAAGTTCAAAGATTTCCACCATTTTGGAAAGCAGAATATATGTTTGCTTATAGCTTACAAAGCACTGGGGTAAGAATAAATAACCAGTTTTGATCCAGAGTTCATTTGTGACACTCTCGAGACCAGTTCTGTGGGTTCATTGCTAAACATTTGCAGAATGAGGATCAATAAATGCAGAAAGAGAAATTTAACAAATATTGTTCATTATTTTAATTAGCAAAAACAGTTACAAAGGGTCTTGCAATCCACAGAAAATGAAATACAGAGTAAATAACCAGAGAGGGTGAAAAACAGAGAAATTCAATTTCAATTAATACAGTTAGTTATGTCAAAGCTCTGTGGAAATCAGTGGCAGTTTTTAGAATAGTATCATATGAATACAGATTTATAGTAAATATCGCAATCCCCTTTTGGGTATAATAACTTTTGTCTCAAGAAAGATCCAGGCAAATGCAGAAAAGGTCTGTGGGAGGATAATGCGAAGGTTAAAGATATGAGAATGACTGGGCAAAAATTAAAAGGGAAAGGTACAACTGAGAGAGGCAATGTCCTGAGTGTATGAAACAACAAAACAWGGAAAACATGCATTTGAACATGGTTTGGCCTACAGATTATGACAAGGACAAGAAATATCCATACTGAAATGCAACAGACATAAAATAGTACCAGTACTGCACTTTCCACCATTTACAATTAACCTGTGTGGATTGTTGTCACAGGAGTCCACTGAAGGAAAATAGCCTAGTAAACTCCTGAAAAGAGGAGCATCTGCAGCTCAGCCTGAGATGACCATGGAATAAGAACTATGAATCCCTATGTGTTGAGGTACCAAGCCAGGGCCAGCTGGGTCTCAGAGAAAAGTTCTTCTTTTTTGTCCCAATAGAGAAGGGAGCAAAAGTGCTATGGTCAAAGGGCAGATGTTACAACAGAAGAACTGCTGCTTTGTAATGGCATCACAGATTTTGTCACAGGTTTTACACATCTGGAGCATAGGATTTGGTAGTTACTGAGAAATGTAGTATTAAAATGCCAGCATGCCTGTTATGCCTTCTTAGTGCAGGTGATTCATATTCCTCTAAATCACTAAAACTATGAGAATAAATTCAGCTTTTTATTGATCTCAGGAAGTGASACAATGGAATGGCACTGAGGATTTTGCATTGAAATCAAGTTAGCTATGTATCATAAATTACACTGAGTTTTTATCTTTTAATCCGAAAGCAAAAACTATTTTGAAACAGATTGTTAGTTAGTGGTTAAAAACAAGATGAAGTCTTGGTTATTCTAAATTATATTCTCAGCTCTGAGTCAGAACTCTTGCATGAATTCAGACAAGTTATTTAACTTCTATGCATTTAAACTTCCTCATACCTGAAAAATGGATCTGCTGAATGAAGATGCTGCTGAATCATTAAATGCATTCTGTGTTCCAGACATGACAAGCTTTATGGAAATGCAAAGTGTTATTACTGAGCTTTGTTTGAAGCTGATAAATGAGTCAGATTCCTCTAGCTGTCACCCCACATCAAATACATGTAATTATATAGTAACAGCATAGCTAGGGACATTTATCTGAGTGAAATTCTGGAGCTTCTGTCTGGTATCCCAGATACAGCTTGGCATACTTACCCAGGTGTGTAGTGGGAATTACAGTAGATTGTTCCCTTAAGGTCTATGTTTGTTTGGGGTTTATTCTGCCTGTCTCTCTCTTAATCTCTCTCTCAGGTCATCTCCAAACTGTTCCCAGGTCACTGGGCTGGTCACAGTTTTCACACTGAAAAAGCACCAAAACAAGGTATTGCCCCTGCATTGCATGAAGTAGTGCCATGGATGCCAGGTGAATTCAGGCCAGGAGCTGCATTCCTCTGCTATCTTCCCGTTCCTATCAAGAGCCAATGCAGTTCCTTAATAGTGAGGGATATTATGTGAGTGCTGATGATTTTACTAGTGTACATCACACAAAGGTGTTCTGCAACTTGTCTGCTCCCAATTACAAAAAAGGAAATTGAAATAATAATCCTCTGTGCTGCTTGGCAGATTTGATTATACCTTGCTGCCATGCTTTTTGAATCCATGCTGGCTTTTTTTCTCCTTATAGAGAAAGCTTTGCCTGCATCCTCACTGGTGCTGGATGATGCTGGAGGGGGCATTTGGGCAACCAGGAGGAGACACACAAGGCTTGGTATTACAGCTGGGAGCCAATTTACTTCTATCTGCCCAAGCTTGCTGCAGGCAAAAGGATGGGTTGAAGGTTGTATGCAAGAGATAATCAGAATAAATGCTCCCAGCAACAGCACCATGAGGAACAGATTGTGTAGAAAGTACAAACACCGGGACAATTTAGGCAATGTTCATGGTGACTAGATGCCTGCAAGTGAAGATCACTGTGCTATTCTCTATGAGCAATGCCACCTCCTGGTGTCCTGGATCAGGCCGAGGAGAAAGATCTTTCCTGCATCAGATTAAAGAAATAATAAAATTGCACTGAAACCCACACAGATACAAGAACTGCTTCCTGTTTGTGTGACTGTTATGACCGAGCACTGTTTCATTATTGCTATGTTCCCCTTTTCACGTCTACAAAAATAAACCAATTGGCCCTCTTGAGCATCAGTGAAATTACTGGAAATTGTAGAGGCCCTACTCCAATTTGTGAAAGAAATGCCAGATGTAAGCACCAATTCTAAAATTTTGGTTCTGGTATCTTGCGCAAGCTCCAGGGCTGAAGACCATGGAATCGCATCTAGCAAAAGAGAGTTTTACAACACGGGAACTACAGCACAACATCCTTGTTCCACATGGTTCAACCTCAGCCTGAAAAGCGGTGCCACTGGGGGAAAATAGCTCAGATTCTCATAAAACATTTGCAAAAAACGCTGAGAGAGCTGGAAATGTTGCTGGTGATATGAAGTGGAGAGCAGAATAGATTCCCTCATCTATTTCCCACAGCTGATAAACAGTAATGCCCTTCAGTCTCTCCCCAGCTGGCCCAGCTTCAGATGAGTAGCACAGTAATGAAAGCCTCCATATCCTATTAGCAGTTCTGGGTCCATCCGTAGCTCGTTGGAGAGATGCCTGCTCCGAGCTGAGATGGATGGCTTCCTCCGTAATGAAAACAGAGTGAGGAGCGAGACTGCACGAGGAAGGCCTGCTTCTGTCTCATCCCTGTGCACGAGGAACAGTACTTGCAGGAGGGAGTTTTGGTAAGTATCTGGTACCTTTGTTTCACGTAACAAAGGAAAGACAAATGGTAACACATTCATAATTCTGACACCAGTTTTGACATAATAGGACAAAATGGTGCCTGAGGATTCCTGTGTATCAAGCAGATGGGCCATCCATTATTTTCCTTCAGGTCAGGGGTCATCCTAAAACGAGAGTCAGCAATCATTTTGCAGGGTATAACAAAACCATTTTTTTGCCTGCTTCTTAATCCCAGAAAGCACTACTGTCCTCTACTTTTGTCCACATACATTATCATTTTTGTCTATTATCTGCATCCCCAGAGACCTAATAGTCTTTTCTTCAGTGCGGCTTGATCTGGAGCAGCTGTAAGCTTTGCTGCAGGCAGTGTCTGACAACTGCTTGCCTCTTGGTCAGTGTCAGTTCCCTGGGGGAGTGCAGGCATTCATTTCATTATTAAAGCATGGAAAAAAATCCTATATTCATTTAGATCCAGAATAAATACGTAATATTTGGAACAAAGGGCCCGTGTTCCAGTCCAGCTGGCAGTGCTTTTACCATTGCTGTTCTTCAAGGCCAGCTCCTGCTTAAAGCATGCATTAAGGTCATTTATTTAAAAATAATGGAATGTGCTGCAAAAGCCCTTTTTTCCTCTGTCAGTCAAAATTTCACCTTCCAACATCTCTCATTGATCCTCAACCACTAAGAGCTTGCATGGAACAGCATTTTTGTGAAAATAAAGATTGTTCAATTACAGTACTTGGGGAAAGAAAGCAAAAGCTAAGAACAAGCCCAGTGGTGTTTTGTTTGTTTTTATTCAAAACCAGGTCTGAGTCTTATTTTGTCATACGTGTTCTCATTCAGGTGTTAGGTGAGTGCAAAAATTGTCTATAAATGTCCTCCTCCATTACTAGGGTAAAAATAGATGTTGATAAAAGGGTTTATTGTTGTCTTACTACGGGACGCCCTAGTACTTCACATGATTAGCCAAGGTAAGATAGTGTGCTTCAAAACTGTTCATGTGCTTTTGCTGCAGTTGTCCAGCACATCTGTTTATGTTCCCTTTGATTTGAGACATGGAAGAAGTGGGCTCTGAACCAGCTATCTCCTCTTGATTTCAAGAAGCTAACCCTGAAAAGGTGCAGCATTGTAGAGGATTAGGATGAAATCTTGACCCTGTTGATATTAATGGACACAATAATTTACATGAACAGGACAAGAAGAATCTCTGCAGTAATACACAACTAGTATTTCAGCCAGATTGCCTTCTTAGGAGCCTCCAAGGTGAGTAAGCATACAGAGGCTCCATTCTCCAAAGACTATGCAGAAAGGTAACAAAACTTGAAGTGAAAGGCAGTTCAAAGGTAAAATCAAACATCTGCACATTATTTGATAGCAACTTTCAAAAATTTAGGCTGAGATTTGTCTGAAGCAATGGTAGCAACTAAAAGCTAAGCAAGAATTCTGAATTACCGTGTTCAGAGGGTGATTTATCCATCCATCCATCCTTACTTTAGATGGTAGGATTATCCTTGTTATAATTTATGTTGAAATGAAACCATATCTGAGCCTTTTTTTTTTAACTGGTTAGTTAAACAGTCAGTTAGACTGACTTTTGAATTCAGTTTCTTCAGCTTTTTACAGCTTTTCACAGCTTTTCACCCCTTGTGAAATAAGCTAATCCTGTTATAGGAAGGTAGGAAGCTTTTTTTACACTCCTGTTTCTTATATAATCTTTTTGGTAACAGAAGCAGGGAAAAAAATCCAATGAAAATATTTACCGATATCTTCCTTAAAATTTGTGTTTGTGCTGGTATCATGGACATTCTGTAAAGCAAATAATTTTCCTCCTCTTTCAGACATGTAAGACAACATTTTCATAAATAGAACCAACAGCAAAATTTTTACCCCACAAAGGCAATTTCCAAACCCTTCTGAAGACATTTTGCAGACAGATACTTCAAGCTGTAAGRTGGTGACAACTATTTGGAGGGATTGAGACCAGGCTTGCCATCTCTTCATCATTTACATCTGTTTTCCCTCAATGCACATACTTCATTCTAATTACTGTTAATAGGAACTGGTTGTGCAGTCTGAGGAAATCTGAATTAGTTGCTGTTCATTCAGCAGAGATGAAGATGTTTGTGACTAAATAAAACCCTGCCATTCTGCATGCCTAGCACACAGCACTAATTGGGCCACCACCTTCACAATATTGAAAGGGCATGAAGGGGGGGGAGCAATTTTGTCTTTCTTTTGTATAGTCCACATGAAGGTCAAGAAGACTTGCAGCTGCTTTACTCTGGGAGACATAAGAGTGGCTTCCTTCTTGCTTCTGCCTTTCCCTTCCCTTTCATCTTCTACTTTCAACAGCAAAACATGGAAAACATACCCAAAACAAAAAAAAACAGGAAAGGAAAGTTGGAAAGAAATCTTCCAATGGCCTTAGATTCTATGCATTATGACACCTTGGGGGAAATCAAGCTCATCCCAAAGAGCTCCAGCCCTGAAGACACATGRTGTTATGCATGGGTTCTTGCAACTCAGAGTTCAGACACACTCATAGCTCAGTTACAACGGGAGGGCGTATTGGCAGAGCTGTAGTGGCTGCTGGGGTGGGCTGCTGAAGAAATTGGCTGTAAATTGATATCCCATTCTAAGTCAATCATGTGCCTATTTCCTAATTTAAAATTATATAAACCTTGTTTGGATATTTGTTTTAATCTCACCCTAACCATTTAAATTTTATTTTTCATTTTATCTTGAATGTCTCCTATATCAACTTTGGTTTTGTTCATTTGCTCCATCCAAAACCTCCTGAAGACCCTCTGTCTCACTGCCAGCTCTGAGGACTGTCCTGAAGGCTACACCTCACACCAAGCCCYTTACAAGGTACAATGCCCTGGCAGAAAAGGCTGCTGCAGACTTTCCTTGATCCTGACTGGAAGCACCCATTTAAATTGGCCAGGGACATATAGGTTTGTGTATACCAGGAGATGGAAAAGAGTCAAGGCACAGGCTCAAGCCATTTCTATGACAACTTGTACTGTTTAATTGCTTTTCCCTGCCACGTGTGGCTTTGGCCCATGGGTGCTGTGATCTCCATACAGCGCTGAAATGCTTTACAAGGCGACACATGCCGTGGGATAGTCCTTGTTTATATACAGATAAAGATTCCTGGCAGTTTTCCTGTTTTACTTTTGGGATGGAAGAAGCCACGTAATTATGACCTGTGCACTTACTTTCAGGGTCAGAAAAATTGTCTTGGAACTGTTCAGCTTAATATGGACCTTGTTTGGGGAAGGAAATGGGAAATCCAGCAAACAAAGAATCRTAGAATGATTTGGGTTGGAAGGGACTTCAAAGATCATCTACTTCCAACCCCGCTGCAATAAGCAGGAATGCCACCCAATAAACCAGGTTGCTTAAAGCCTCATCCTACCTGGCCAAGTTACTACTCTCTAGTCAACTATATATTTCACAAGAAGGGRGCTGAAGAGATAAAGTCCTGGCTTTATAACCTGGATAGTAACCTGGATTCTGGCCAGGACAGGGTTAATTTTTGCAGTAGTCAGGAGGGAGCATGGCTTGATTCTGGATGTTATTCTACACCACCTCACCTATCATTTTCCAGGGGCAGGGGAAGGGCTCTCTTGTGTGTCAGGGTAGGGTGGTGGAGGAAGTGGTTGGGTATTGTTGGGGTTGAGAACTCACATGCAAATTGTTCGTTTCTTGTACCCTCTGTCATTCTTGCTMTTACYGTTTGTTTTCTTATCTCACTGCTGTTTCCAGTAAATTGTTCCATTAACCCATGAAGTTTACATTTTGTGCCTCCATTTCTCCTCTCCATCCCACTGCAGGGGGAGGGGAGTGGGAAGGAAGGAGTGAGTGAGCGGCACATGGTTGGTCTTAGTGGGAACATTAAACTGGGGAGTACCATTCCTAAACTACTGCAGTTATTTAGTCTTTCTCCTTTCCATCTACCTTCTAGCAGCCCAAAGTCACCTGCAGTTTACTCATATCCAGCGATCTTTCCKCCACCTGCACTTCTCTGCTGGTTCTAAGGGTTCAGTAGGACTCAGGCTGTGGCCAGGTCTAGGTTGTCTTTATTTGTTTCTGGAAGATTTAAAACATGGCATTTTGCTTGGGGCAACATTAGCAAAGGGATTTGTTTTAATATTTTATCTGAAACAAAGCAAACCAAAGCATCACTTTGAAATGCAGAACTTACCACAAGAAAGTCTAAATCAACTGCTAGGTTTATTAGAGATCCTTTTTTATGAGAGATTTTTTATTTTTTTCAAACACCATAATATTGGATTTTTCAGTTGCATAGATACAAATGAACATGCAAATRTTCAAATAAAAGTATTTCTCACAAAATGAAATATGGATCTCTGGGCTCCACAATGAACAGATACCAGAATGTGATATGATCACATTTATGTTAATGATGCATAGGCACATTGTGTGCATTACTGTAATCAGGTAACTGGATCTTTTCTCCTAAATTTGGCTGGAATCTTATTGCTCTTATTTTGTTTCCCTTCAGAGTGGTTAAACTGCATGACTTAGGCTATGGCACCTGGAAAAGAAGCAAATACACAATGTGCCTGCAATTCAAATTTTGACATCCATGTATACTGCCTAGAGCTGGCATCTGCTGCAAGAAACACTGTGGAGAAAAGGGCAAAAGTAGGTGTTGAAATGTCATTAYTCTGCAACCGTTTTTGTAATACCTGACCAAATTCTTCAAGTAGCTGGTGACCTTATGGAAAAATACTATAATTCAGAGAARGCACTACATGCTATATTTGGTCAACACTGCTTACCCTCAGTGAAACAAAGCGCTTCCAAGGCCCACATGACAGTGGACATCAGGGGGCCAGCCCTACCTCTCAATCAGACCAAAGGGCATAGGAGATTCTTACCCTCTCCTCTGCCGTAGTTTTCATGTGAATAAGTGCCCAGTAAAAATGGTCTGGAAGGAGTTGGAGGTGCAAACTCCACCCAGGACCACGGTCACTTTGAAAAGGCCAGAATGAGCATGCAGTCCCAGCATTTCAACTAGATGCAAACTTTCAATTCATCTGGGAAGTCAGGATCCCTATTACTGCATGAGTTTAAGGGTTTTTTCCTGTTCTAGCATATTTTTAAGTAGAAATAGTCACACGTAGGGTAATGCCTGTGGTGATGTATTACTTAAGGTCATTTATGTTAGAAAGGACCTGCAACTACWGAGTAACATTTGAAAGAATTAGGATCTAAAGAGAAGCTGAAGAGAGATCCAATTATCACACACGCCTTACCTGCTTTCTGAGTTCATGCTCTGCCTTTTGTCACAAAGATAAGAAATTTCTGCTTGTTCTACTGCCACCAGCTGCCAATCCCCTGAGCTGCTAAAGGCCAACCCACCTGCTCCATGTTCCTTCTCACCAGCTAGCTGCACAAAACACCACTAGGAAAATGATGTTTTCATGCTACAGAAACCAGCAAACCAGAAGTAAAGCAAGGCACAGCTGCTGCCTTGAGAAGCCTCAGCCTGAGCTCCAGGCTGAGCACTCATCTTAGCCACAGGCTGCGGAGCAAAGCAGGAGCAACAAAAGTGAATTGCTCAAGGGAGTGCAAAAGTTTGAACATGAGGCAAATGAAGCATGAAAAATGAAGCAGTGAACCAAACAATTATTCACCACTACAAGAAAATCCATTAAAGAAAAACAAAGCCATCTACAATAGCGCAGCTGAGGGAGGTAGAGATGAAAGCACGGAAAACAATCCCCCCTGAAAAGCTATCTTGAAATTCTCGGAGTAAGGAAGAAAACAGGAGAAGAACTGAGGGGGGAAAAGGAATGGGGGAAGGTAAAATATCAAAATGCAAATTAGTAAGCTTCATTAGAGAACTCATTCCAAGACATGCAAGGAAAAGACTAAACAAGAGCTACTGCCTCTCTGGGCATGGTGCCACCTCATCACAAGCAAGGAGAGAATCTCGGATGACTGAGGCAGAATACCAAATGATCATGGAAATGGTAAAGTGAATGGTGAAAAAGAGGGGTTTTCCCCTGTAATCATATTCAAGATAGTSTACATTCATCAATACCATGTAGTTCTGTGATGGTTTCATTAGCAATAAATGTAATTGAGGTCAGTTTAGTGTGGTACTCTGTTACTAAGCAAAATTTTGAACATACTAATTTTGTCAAGTGCCTTTTTCTTCGAAGAAGCTGCTGCTTACTGCATGGCAGCAGCAGCACTGAAGGCAGCTATGGGCACATCCACTTTTTCAGAACTGTCTCCTGCTGAGCCACATCGACAGATTAGGTCTTACAGATTTTTTTTGCCCCACATGATACTCTCCTATGAAAAGATGCTTGGGGCAATCCATTCACCATTCCATGTACCATCAATCAGGGTACAAAACTCAGGAACCTGTACACAGTGACACCAAAAACATGTATGTAACACATTCTGGGATGTCACATTGTTCAGAACAAAAAGGCAAAGGAAGCAAACTGTCTATAATCCTTGGATATATACAGGATCACCAGTCTAGAACACAAAAATCATTTAATATTTATTATGTATAAGCATGAGCTTGCTTCAAATGCCAAGAGGTCTGCACTTTCTGCCCATTATATTTATTGAATCCTTTGATTTCCAAACACATTAATCATAATTTGGAACTTTGCTGTCTGACTAGGAGAGGGAGAATATTTCCCAAGTCCTAAATGGTAGCCCGAGCACAATCAGGTGGATCCAGGAGCTGAGGCTTTCTCTGTAACTCCGGATAGCATTGGGTTACCCCACTTGCATAAAGTGGCCAGAGGCTACATATAGGCTACTGTATTGGGAACCTGGATATTTATCCCTAATGAAAAGCAGTGCTGGAAGGGTGACAGCAGAGATTCCCACTGCTTGCAGCATGCTATGTCTAAAAAGTGAAAGGGTGGGCTTTAAATATAACATGGGAGATCTAGAGGTGAAAACTATGATTTGGATTCATTTTCCTGAAGAAAAATTCCATTTTCCAAATTTTGGGAAAGACCAGTTTGCATAAATAGCACCAGGCTAGGCTGTTTGCAAGGGTTAAATATTATTAGTTGCTATGAGTATTAACCTAAGATTAACACACATGAAGGCATAATCTATATTTAGGGTCAGCTACCCATTAAAAAATAATTTAAAATTTGATTTGAATGTAAGACTTCACCACCTCCCTATAAACAGAGGCAACGTAACTTATCTAAAACATTAAAATCCAGCTAAGGAAGTTGATTAGAGAGATCTGAAATGCATGAAGCCCTCAGACATTTTGACATCTTTTTAAGAACAGAGATTTTAACTTTTGCCATTATTAATTCAATTCTACTCAGACTCGTTCTCCTTTTTTTTTTATTCTCTTTAGATGTCACTCAAGCTGCTTTTATTCAGGATGCTTCTTCTGCGAGCCCAATCAGCCTCTTTCCCTGACACACTGCCAGTGTTCATCTTTCTCATGTTCGGAAACACGGTTAGTGTTGCTGGCCACAGGCAAATTCTGTAACATATCTCTGCAGAGCACCTTTTTTTAGGAGTCATTGTCATATTTGGCTCCAGATTCCTAACACAGTTACTGAAGCATCCCCAGAGCAGAAAAGAGCACAAAAACTGCCGTGGTGGGTGAGACACATGGTCCATCTAGCACAGCAGCCTGTTTAAAACAGAGAAAAGCCTGTCTGCTTCCAAGGAAGTGTCTGTATGGACTATGTCTTCAGAAGAGCCTTCAGAGGAGCCTTTGACCAACTGAATGCATCCTCATTCAAGCATGTCTTAACCTGCATACAAGAGACTTCACTCTCTCATTCTTTTTGTGATGTTAATTCAAATATTTCTTAGAATCATAGAGCTATGAAAAAACTGGAAAAAAAATTCAAAGCTGGTTCAGGAGGCTATGAGCATGTGTTGTCTGCCAGCATACCCTGCAGGTGACCCCACTGGGCTCTGATCATTCAGCAGTCCTGTGAAGTCTGCTTTGTCTTCTCTCTAATTACATTAGAAGTGGGAAAAAAAGCAGGCTCCCAGCGTCAGGAACATGAGGGTTTAGAGCTGCTACTGATGAAGCCATTTTTCTCCTAGACCATTGAAAGTGGACAGACTTCATCAAGGTTGGAAATAGCAGGTGATACCAGACAGGCTTCAGCCTCTTCAGCCCAGTCTGAGCAAAGCTGCTGTGTTCAAGTTGCTGCTGGTGCTCTCCTAACAGGGAGAGCAATGCAATTAAGCAATGCAATTAAGTCATGCAATTAAGTCAGATTCTGCCTTAAAGCCCAGACTGTTAATGTGCATATATCCTGCTTTTTTGCTAATTTTGTTCAATATTGTTTATTTTATAAGGGAAAAGGAGTATATTCACCTTGCTTTGTTTCCAAAACTACTTGAGGATACAAGTCATGAAGAACAATGGAAAACTGCTTTGCAACAGCATGCTCTTCCTTTCCTTATTCTCTGTACCAGAAAAACAGTGTTGACACTCTAATAATTGTATCTGGCTGTAAAGATTTAGCTATGTCCTACAGCTAATAGCAATTTCTAGAATTTACCTCACTAGGGAAACATGAATAATTACATAGAGTCAAACTTTCAGTTACTCTTACGTTTGCATACAGGTCTGCTCTCTTTATTGTATCTGTAGATGCTCTTACCTGGTGACACTTCCTATCACCTCCAATAAATATAGATATTCTCAGTAGATACAATGCTTAGTCAACACTTTTAGATTCTAAAAATAAGGTATGTGTATGATATTAGATCATAGAATATTGTTTCGTTTTCCTGCTGTTTCAAGAAGGCACAAGTCAAACTACTTGCTATTTTTAAGTTAAAAATCAATTCACTTGACTAAAGTCCAGCATATCTGCATTATTATTGATTTCTTTCAAGACATGGCCCCATGGACTATTTAGGAACATGGTTCAATGTTTATTTCAATAGTATTTCATTGGTTGATTTTTACTGAACTGGCTGAATAAAGTTAAATTCTCTCATATGTTCTGAGACACAATGTATTAAGAACATCACTTTAGTCTCTAAATGTGAAAGGAGTTGAACATTATGTATCAGGAAAAAGGAGCCCATGAGATATATTTATATAAAGCACTTTGAAACATTTATAGTTTTGAATACAGCAGTGGCTTTTTTTTTTTTTTAGAAATGATAATGTAAGAAAACCCACTGCATATTAGTAAATTGTAAGGTTGTACAGAATTCCCTGAGCTGAAGGTCTGGGCCCATAAAAACAACATCTGCTAGAAGAGCAAATCCAAAATCTACAGCAGAAGGAACCCAAATTGTGACCATCTCAAGGTTAATACAACAGAGCTTGCTCTGCCCTTCTCTGACAAGTCCAGGTGAGAGGCTTTTTGGTTGGGAAACCAAGTAGCCAGCTCAGCGTGCTGCTGAGGGCTCTGCTCGCACTTGGCTGCACAGGTGTGTCCTCGTGTGTGACTAGAGAGCACCACGATTTGCTTGGCTTTTGGCTGACTGTTTGCTTGATCAAGGATGCAAGGGGACTTGTATGTCCTTATTACCATCTCCTAAATCCAGGGCTGGGCACAGAAGTGCCTGCTGTGTTGCATCAGCATGTCCAGCAAATGAAGTGTGAAAGGAGGAGATTGTGGAAAGGACACAGAGGTATTTTGTGGATCAGCAAAGTGCAAGTGTCACTCAACTGAGATAGGCTTCAGACCTGTGGTAAGGATCAAAGAAGAATGAGCACAGGGTGCTTGGTGCTTTCCCATCTGATATTGCTCTATTTTCTGCTGTTTCTTGTAAAGAAATGATTCTCTTAGATTCAAGACCCTCATATTCAGGGCAATACAGGCACAGAGGAAGTCCAGAAAGGAAAAAACAAACAGTTCTCCCCTGCTCCACTCATATAATCTTGGCAGTGTGACTTCCAAGTCATCCTTTTCTCATTGAAAAAGGAGATGCAACATAGATCCCCACAGACTGCTATGTCTTAAGAAGGAAATTGCCTCTTTGTCTGCTCCTCCCAAGACGGACACCCCTTTCATTTCAGTTCAGCAGGTGATGCCTGCAGAGCTCTCCCTTGGAGTATTGCTATAGCAGAGAAAAGTTTTTTTCACACAGCTCCTGCCTTACCCTGTTCTGTCAAAGGACACAGAGATAAGGGGAAAGAACGTACTCCCTAGTGGCATTCAGAACCTGTTAGTGTGTACTTAAGGGTCACTATATTTTCTTAAAATGACTATAAACTTTAAGCTGTGAAAGGGATTTCCCTTTCCTTTCTTTCCCTCTCTTTTCAGATAAGTACTCTCTTCCTCTGGCTTTCCAGGGGTCTGGAAGAAAGATCCCTTTCTGTACTCACAACAAGTAGAGTTTTCATATGGCTTTCTTTTCAAGGAAGTACAAGTTTTTGTACACTAAATGTACAAAGTCTCAGCACATAAAATCCAATCCGGTTATCAAATGCATTAGTTCACATATTCAAGAGAGTCGAAAGAGACTCAGGTTATTCTTCAGAGTTGAGAGAAAACTGATTATGTGAAGGGGTTAACTAAGGTGTAAATTAAAAAAAATAAAATTGAAACAAACTAAAGTGGGTTTGAGCAAGAACAACAATTCATTGAATCATTTAGGTTGGGAAAGACCTCTAAGATCATAGAGTCCAACTGATAACTGTTAATGCATCTCTAAAAACACTTCTTTCACAATGAAACACTAAGTATCCCTCAGAAACTTCATTCAAGATAGGTTGTCACTGGAGGGCAAACCAGAAGTATTAAAATCAGGAGCTAAAAGTGTCCAGCTCAATCCTTAACGGAATGAAAATCAACAGCTTAAATTATAAAAAACCAGAAAGATGAGGTCATGGCACTGGCTGTACCATGAAAATTGATAAAAAAGTCCTAACATTTGGAAATACCAGTGAATGGATACAAACACAGCCACCTCAAAAACCTTCTGAATCTATGGAAGGTGATAGAAACATTAGATCTGATGTCTGACTTCCTGGAGCCATAGGCGAGTCTGCAAACTTCCCTCTGTCATCTCCTTGAGAAAAGTGATGAGCTTGGGGGAGTGTAGGTGGGACATGAACTGTTCTCTGTTCCCTTTTCAGTAAATTAAGCATGTTCAGGTTTGGCTTGTTTTAGTTGTTTTCAGGTTATGCTGAAGCTGATGGTATCTACTGTGCCTGAAGAGGTATTTCACATTTTATAAACAACAGCCTGCTTGAAAAACCTGAGTTCATCCCTGTACTAGGGACTGATTGTGGCAGGGACTCCGTGTTCACTATGGTCAGATGCAAACTGGCCAGGCACCTTCTGCAGCACMGTCTGTCACCTCACACTTGTCTTTTTTAGAGGAACACAGAGCTGAAAGTTACCTGCATCTGGGTTTGTCATTTGAGGCAAAGCCAAAACTGAGGCAGCAGAATCTAATCTTTCAAATGTGACCTTATTCCACTCCTGTAGTTCAAAGGGTTTAAAATTAAAGCTCTCCATTTAGATCACCTTTACTCCAAAGTAATTTTCATTCTTCTCTGGAATTCAATGCCCTTAATAATTCAGTCTAGCTAGCCACCCCACAAAAAACACAGTCATACCTTTAATCCCTGCTACTGCCTTTCTTAGCAAAAACCTGCTATTAAAAAATTCCAATAGGTTCTCGATCCTGGATTTTCAGAAGTGTTTCAATATCTAGCTAGCCAGCATTTCAGTGCCGTTCTGGTACTTAAACTATTTTTTAAAGTCTCTAATATTGCTTCAGTCGAGCATTGCATCGTTTCCTATTTGGGTATGTTGATTTGCAAAAGGTTAAAGTATTACCTGTAACACCTCTAGACCCATAGATCCTGCAACCTGTAAATCTCTAGACCCATAGATCTATGAATCTTTTCTAAATAGTTTTCTAATTTTTATCCTAAATATCCTGAAAGCTTCTATTTCCCCCCTTGAATGTATCTATCTTGAATAAAATCTAAAAAAACCCTAAATAATCCATTAGTCTTTGTTGCTTGCTAACTCCTGAGAGCTGCCAGAGCACCACACCTAGGCCCTTTACACTGAGCTGGAAGGCAGGGATGGCAAACACAATTCTCAATCCTGCTATTCATTGGAATTAGTTAGTTCACCAAAATCAACCTGCATTATTTTAACCAACCTCCAACAGACTTTGAAGGGCAGGCAGGACAGAGAGAGGGCATTTGTGAGTTTTTTTCCCCCAGATGTCTAGCCACTCACAACAGCCTCAGTGTCTAAATCCTGTGAGGTTGTAACATCAGGGGCCTGGATACCTCTACCAAGGATACCATTGTGTCTGGGTCTGTGCATTCACAGCCACTCCCTATCCTAATCCTTGAGGACCTGGGGGGCTGGAAGCATGGCAGCTCTGTATGAACCCCTCTTGTCTTCTGCTAGGTTGACAGGAGAAGGGTAGGGTGGATGAGGATGCCTTTTGTCCACCCATGGTTCTGCTGGTGGGACACTGCAATGGCTGGCTGGCACCTTGCAACAGGATCTTCTGGGGTGTCTGGCTCTATTTCACTCGTACAGATGACATGGTTGAGATCCCAGAGAATACATTTTAAATTGGAAACCACAGGTTCCTGTCTTCCCAGAAAGGAAATGTCTTGGCAGTTCTAGTCTGAGAACAGTTTTCAATTTTCTGCTATTATCCTACTTCCATGTGATAAAACTGCCTCCCAGTCACCTTCACTTGCGACTTGTTCGAAGTTCACCTTTCAGCCCTGCTTGATATCATAATACCATTAGTGCTAATGAGCTCTCCAGCAAACATTGCATTGTTGCTCCCTTACCTACTTACTTTGGGAAGAATAAATGACAAAAGATGCTGTGGCTATTAACTCAGAGCCTGCATTCACTTACGTTTTTACTTTAACTATCTCTATTCACTGTAAATTCCTTTCACACTCTGTGGTGTCAAGAACACATTATCAGCTTTCCACTGATCTCAGTTTCTCAGGTACCTATCACTGCATGTGTTGTAAAATCAGCATCTGTGTATGCATGTGGCCAGGCTTAGCAGATGCTTTTACAGGATAAGATATGATATATGTCCTGTATGTGAAATCAGATTAAACCTCGAATCCATCAAACATTTTATTATAAAGAAAGGCAATGAGGCCACTTGATGCAAACATATTTCTTTATTAACAGTTTCGCAGCATGCTCCCCAGCTCCAAATTCTCTGGATGTGGGACTGCAATTCATTCGTTCCCTCTAAGAGAAACACTCATTCATTTTGTATTATGCCTGCTATATATAATACTATGCTACTACACAAAACTGCTATTTGCCTGCAGCTCTCCAGCTGTCAGGGAAAAAGAGCCATCCTGGCAGGGCAGCCTGTCCTGGGCTGGCCACCCTGGGGTCTGGCATTAGTGTCAGACTTTGCAGAAGACACTTCCTAACTTTCTGATCTCTGGTCAGATCTGAAGAACAGTCAAACAGTAATGTTTGTCCTCTGGCAAAGATCCCATGGAAGTCAGAGGAGTGCCCCTCCACAAAGGAGCTATTCATTGTCTGCACTGGTGCTAGAGAGAATGGCTCCAAAGAAGAATTAGGACCCCCAAAACTCCTAACCTAAGTGGAAAGCAAAAGACAAGCTCTCTATAAAACCGGCAGACGGCAAAGGGAGATAATAATGAGTGGTGTCACCAGCAGCGGTTGCAGCTCAGCAGCCGCCGGCGCAGCATTATTGAGTGTTTGCTGTGCAGCCCTGGGTGTGGGGGTGAGCCCCCTGAAAGGAGCCCTCAGCTCCCTGCAGGTTGCACTCTGCCTCCTGCAACTGAGCCCCAACTACAGCCCCAACACGATCCGACCTGCAACAATTTCCTCCCTCCCCCTTGACTTCCCTGGCTACTCATAGATCAGCGACTGTTGTTCCAGGGTTTCTGTAACCTCTGGCAGGATTCAACAATGTGGGGCCATAAAGCCTAACCTGGCAAGTGTGGAAGACAAAGGAACTGGGATTTGGGGATAAGAATACACTGGTAATTTCAAGAACATGGAATAGCAGAGTAGAAAATCAATACATCTAAATGGGAAAAGGAAAACTTGAAGATAGAGAAATAATTCCCCAGCCTCCGTGCAGATATGACTAACATTGGAGAGCAGGACTGAAGTAAAAAGCCTAAAAGAATTACTAGTTGGAGTTCTGTCAAGATTGTCCCCTTAGGCTTTTCTTGGGTTTTTCTTTCTATATCTCGTAAAATGTCATCAACAAAGGAAAGGACAAAACACTTCAAGACATATTTTGCTATCTATGGCCTTCCTTTCTTATCTTCTCAAGCTGCACAGGAAAAGTGAACTGTTATAGCTTAATAGGATTTAGGCTATAAGATTTCAAGTCATCTGTTTTTTCTCTAATTCATACTGAATGGCCACTTCCTGACAATGCTGTAGGTAAGACTTTCGCAAGTCCTCAGCATTGGCCTAACTCCTCTCTTGTTCAAGTAAATGGAAAGATCCGTGCTAAGAAAAAGGAGTTATGTAAACTGCTTGTATCAGGGACCAGTATGAAGCCTGGTATGAAGGGTAGGTGACCCTGTCTCTGCTTCAGTCACTTTATTTCTCAAACAGGTCTGACAGGTACCCGGACACAGCATGCAGAGGTACACCTGATCCTTCAGGGTATAGCTAAACACATACTCCTTGGCAGCCATTCTGGCACAGGTAACTCTACATGTTACCTGTTATATTTCCTATATGTGTTTACAGCAAGATATTTCAGAAAATCAAGGAGGTTGACCTGGGTGCTTCAGGAGAAGACAGGAACCCTAGGGACCAGTCAGATGCAATCCAATTTGCTGCAGGTAGCAGGACTTCCAACAGAGGTGTGATAGCTGCTGCCAGGCTAAACTCCAGACCCACCAGTGGGTGAACTCACCTGTGTTCATTGCTGCCATGGCTGACAAGCCTTTGTCTGCAGCTGAAATGACCTGTTGGTCCCTGGGAACCAGTCAGAAGTCCTCGCAGACTCTGCTGGGCTTATTCAGCCCATTTTCCTCCCTTGGGAAGCAAAAGAAGGAAGTTTTTTACTTTGTTCTCCTTCTATTGCCCAGGTTATGCCTGGACAGGAGCTTGGAAGCTCTTATGTCACCTCTGGCTTAGAAACAGTTTTGTAGACAAACGCTGCCAGCCCCAGGAGCTGCTCTGCCTATGCATGCTAGTAGAGTGTGCCTACAGAACCTAGTCATTCACAAAATATCGTTGCTGCAGAGGCAGAGGAAGTGAAAGATGCAGTCCTGGGGCCACTGACAGGGGTTTAAAATCCCAAAAGAGAAAGCTGAGGATAAGTCAAATTGAATTGCTACAGCTGAACACTGAATTTTTATTCACAGATACTTTCTTCTGTTGTAGTCATAGTTCAATCTTCCTGGGCAATTTCTGTTTGCATGAGAGCCTAGAGTGGAACCAGAATTTGATAGTGTACTCTTGCTCTGACTATACTGATCTGCCCAGGGGCATGGATACACACATGCATTGGCAAGCAAAAATTCCTCACTTCTGCACACAGACACCAAGCTATATAAGAAAACCTGCTGGTTTTGAGATTGAATTTCCTGCTCAACAAAAAGGAATGCCAAGGCCAGTCTACTTGCAGGGCTCCAGATCAGAGGCACTAACACTGTTAAGCTTGTGGTGAGATGTGAACATATTCTTTAGTGCAAGGCCCACCAGCCAGAGCCCTACCAGGAGGAAATGAACCCAAAGCATCCAGCTGTTCCCTGCCCAATTGGACAGAAATGTGCAGTGTGCAACAAAATTACCTGGAAACAGAGCATTTTGCCAAAAATCTTCCAAAAACATCTGATAAATCCAAGTTTCAAACCTTTGTCTATTTTTGGTGTTCATGTTACTCTCAGTCATGATGAATACTCTAAATTTAAGGCTTGGAGTCCATTAATACAGGCTCTGGTTCATCCCTTCTTTGAGAGATTTCCTAGGAGATCCAAGATCTTCTTCTGTTTATGCTATGTAGAGAGTTAATAATATACTTATAAAAGCTGTAGAGAAGAAGCCATTTCTAAAAAATGGCTCATATGTGAGCCATTACGACCGTTTCCAGAGACCTATTTCCCTGCATAAATATGACACATCACCAATCAGGTGGAAGCAAATTGGACAGTGGAATTCTTTCACCTTGTGTTTTCTAAAGAAATGCCATTGTTTTTTATGATGGTTCCCTTATTATTTAGCTTTCCAGGCATGTCCTTTCATCATGAAATCCCTTAAGGACTGCTAGGAAAAAGAAATACTTCTTTTAGCCTATCTTCCAAGGGCAGTGAAACATAAGAGGTCCTGTTATCTGTCTGTCCTTTGCCCTTCTAAAGACTGTGGAAAATGTTGACTTAGTTTCAAGCCAATTTTTTTTTTAAAAAAGGTGGAAGTCTCAAATATATTTATGTTCCCACAAATTCTGTGAAAGTCAGCAGCTGAGAAAAGGCAAGACAGACAAATTAGTGCCATCATATAAGTGAAGGAAAAGTTGCAAATTGGTAACACTAGCTACTAAGGGCAGATTGAAAGCAGGGCCATATGTGTGGGGAACTCTTCGTTAAGAGCTAACACTGTCTCTCAGAGGATAATTTAGTTGTACAAGCCCCTTGTTTACACAGTCTTAGTTTAATACCAACTAAAATAACTTGAAGGCAATTGTGAGAAGTATTCTGGCTGTCCATGATGGGTCCTGGTGCAAGGCTTTATACTGATATTTTATGAGGGAGAATTGAGTAACCTGGGAAACCTAACTGACCTGAAGTGGGAAGGAATTTTTGGCTCTCTTCGTTCAATCAGGAGTTGAGCAAGAAAGCAGAGAAGAAAAGGGTTCCTCACCACTGCACTGGTATTTCCTGAGTCCACCTTGCCCCACAGATGCATATACAGCTGGCATAGTCCAGATCCTCTGGACTATGCCAGCTGTAAAGCTCTCCATCGCATCCAAGAGGCATCAGAAAGGCTGTCCTCATTCCAGCACATTGAACAAACAGCCACTGCAGTCAGCAGTTCTGTGCATGCACAATGCTGTAGTCCTAAAGATAAACCCACCCCACACAGTTTGGCCCCAACAGAAAACAATAGCCACAAAAGCTGTCCACTGTGGCCCTAACCACTGTCGTGCTGCAGTGGCACAGGAGGGTCGTGCATACCCACCCACCTGTGCCCTGGGTGGTCATCTGCTTTGAGTGACTGTAGAATTCCACTGGGGGATCTGGCAAAGCTCTAGGTGGTGACATAARGACCCACTGGCCATTCACTGAAGAGCCTTGTAGCTGCTATAATGGATTCCATGACTTCACCTGCCCCTAATCCCTGCATGCTCCCCCTCCCACAGTCTTTTCTTGAAGCATTGTGAGTCAGCAATGCCTTCCTGACCCAGCTGAGACGAAGCAGAGCAAGTGACCTTGGATGTGCTGATAGCAGCAGGAAGAATAATCATCCACGTCATAGCTCAAGGGCATCCAGATCCTGTGTGTGACTCAAATGCAGAAATCAGACAGACTTAAAATGATATCTCTCTTAAAGTGCATTTGGGAACTTTGTTCCCTTCTGTGGCTTTTGACTGCTTTTTGTACTTTCTTTTAAGGGCTGGTTCTTCCTTACACCTATTGAATCATCCTTATGTTTTCACACGGAGTGATTCTGWTATAGTTGTATTCCACACTGCTCGTGCTCCAGCTTCACTTTTCTCCACCTAGCAAAATATGCCATGATTTTATTCACACTTTCTGACCTTGGGTGTATTCGTCAGACACCTCTTCAAAAACATTTTGCGAGGACCTAAATCATGGCACTTTTCTTGTGCTGCGCAGTCCTTGGTGGTGTTTGAAGAGYGGCATCTCTAATGCCACTAAAGGACACAGGCATCTAGCTGCCTTTTTTGGATCTGAAGTATGAAAAATTCCTCTCAGTTGCCTAGCACCTATGTTTCTGCCACAGACATTTACTGCTGCTAGACACGGAAAACTACCTAATTTAGAAGGTGACAAACAGATCCAACAAAAGGCCTGAGTACTGTGGTGAATAGAACTGCCATGMCAAATGCTTAGGTGCTCATCTCAGGTGCAGAACGTACAGAGCTGAGTTAATTACATACCCAGAAATCTTGAAAAAWGAGTGTGGGAGGATTAAGTGCTAAATCACCTAACTTACACCCAAGCCACARCAATTACAAGGTAATAGTAATGCTTGCAGACCGAGGCTGATAGGAATTCTCAGATCTGSTCTTACAGATCTTACAGATGACAAAGGAAGAGCCAGAGCTGATGAAAGTCCTTTTTGCTCAAGTAGTTTAGAGGATAATGGGCTAGCCAGATACTGGGATATCATGGGTCAAAGGACACTTATTTTTAACTCTCTCTTTTACCTCCAGATATCTGATGTCTCTTTTCTTCTAAGCAGAGGGTCTCATCACCAGACCATATAACACTTTTGTGAATGCGACTCTCTGTCTCTCTGTTGAAATTCTACCAATCTGAACAGCATAAATAAATAGTCTTTGTGCTGGAACTGGACCCAGTGGAAATACTCCACAGTCTAGAGGTTAGAGCACTCAGCTGGGAAGGAGAAGTTCTGGATGTRCAGCCCTGCTCCAGTGAATATTAACACATTGTACACAAAACACAGCACTGTTGCCAAGGAGAAATGAGAAAGAGTCACTTTCTGGGCAGACTACACCCTGCCAATTTGACTGCGTACCTATGGGAACCAGGGAGGGAGTGATTTGAGGTGATGAAGTTCAAGTTTCCTCTGATGTAGGTAGGATTTAGGCACTCTAACCTTTTCAGGCTAAGTAACAAAATCCTTACCAACTACTGAGAGAGATGGCTTTTACTAGTTTTATGCATTGTTTACTTACCCTGTAGCTATCTAAGGTCAGTCAGGGTGCCAAAATCTTCCTAGGTTTTTTCCACAGTTCAGCATTGTGCAGAAACCTTTTCCACTTAGATTCTGCCATACTCCAGTACTGAAGAATCTAATAAGTTCCCAGAATGCTTTCTGTGGTGCATAAACTATCGTCTATTGCCAACCAATGGTTCACTAACACTTGTAAAAATAATATTAATAATAAAAAAATTATTTAAAATAATAGTAATGTAACATTGCCCATTCGAATTTCCATCCAGAGAAATGAGTCACATAATCCATACCAAATCTTTGCTAGTGGACATGGTGAATTTCAGAAAGATTTGTGATTTAACCCACCAGCAATAATTCATTGTGACTCATTAGTAATCACATGGAAATTTCAAGAATTTCTACTCACAAGATGCAAAACAACCAATGGATGTAAACCAGCAGAATGGGTGCAGAGCTCTAACCAGATTAAAGTGATTAAAAACGGGAAAAGGAAGAATTTGCAATGACTGTTTTAATCCCTGGGCAAGGCGTGCCCATGGTAAAGTACTATTGTTCTTAAAATGTGCATCCTCTTCTTCCTGAGATTGCTGTAGCAAAGAAGGCAGCAAGATCACCCCTGTTCTTCCTGGGAAAAACCAGGGGAAAAAGGTTGTGTGTGTACTGAACTGAAGGCAATAAAGGAGCTGTGAGTGAAGGTAGTTTTTAAGTGCTCTTTGTGGGCAGATGTAACCCTGTGGTCTGGGGAAAATTTCTTTGTGTATGAGTTGAAGTAAAAGGCTGAAAGAGCAGCCATCCTCTTCCTGGGAGCACATCCAGGGCAAAGTTATCATTTCAGTTAAAGCAAAAATAGCACCTGCAGCAGCACAATAAAACATTATTATTTCCATTGTATAACAGTGGTTTGACAGATCACATTCTAGTATGTCCTGACTGAGGTGTTTGCCCAGGCAGCAAAGCTGAAGGAGACAGGAGATTTACCAGCTTAGGTGTTATTTAGAGCTGCTGGAACTCACTAGTCATCTGCACAGGGTAAGAGCAGAAGTGAGATCCCGCACCTAACACATCAGTGGTATGAGACAGCAAATCCTCTCTGACTCCACAAGGGCAGTTTATAGAGGCTTTCCTTGTCTAACAGAGCTGATCACCACACCAGGGAAGGAGTCTCATGACGGAGAATAGTTATTCAGCAAGAAGAAGGCCTGGTTTCCTGCTGCAGTTATTGAAATACAGGCGATAAAGTCACACAAGGGATGCATGCCTATCACCCAGAGAGCCGACATCATGAGCTTTCAAAACACATTTCAGGAGCCCTGCAACCCCTCCCTGAGGAGCTCAAGAAGGGCATCTGAGGGAAAGTCCCTGAGTCTTCACAAAACACCAGAAACCACACAAGCGTAAAGCACACAGGAGAACAAAACAAGGGCATCCAGAGGGTGGTCACCCAGTGCAGGGGACTCGGTGTTTGTGAATGGGAAAGAGTAACTCAGGTGTCATGAAGTGACTTACACTTTCCCATGTTTTTTACCTATGACAAACACCTATCTCCTGGAGTAAGCCCTAGTTTCTGAAGATATGGGAAGCTGTACAATTGTGTAATCCTGTTCCAATACCTGTRGCCTTAATTCCCATTAACTTCAAAGCCAACAGCAATACAAAAATTCCAGGTTTGGAAATTGCAGCACAAGGTGAGTAAGGAACATTTTATAAACTCAAGGATTAAGACACCAGATTGGAAGGCTTCTTTCCAACCTTTTYTTTCTAACCTTCATAATTCATGCAAAACTTTCCACACACACCTGGCTACTGCAGTTTCCTTTTTTTGATCTTTTGTAGTAAGAATTTGTACGCACTAAGAGTTTGTGTTTTCAAAGGCCTTGCCCTGGTAACTATGTGGGCAGCTCTAAAGATTTTGAGAGGAATATATCCTGGACTAGGATTGGGACAGATGTCCCTTCACTACTTTTTTGTAAGAAGCTGTCTATTTGATAAATCAGTTTTCCTGAATGCTGAACATGGCCTGTTACATGAATCCTTAGACATATTGGGGTTTTTCCTCTTTTAATTCCTATATGCTGCCATATTTGCTGGTAGAGTTTCAATGCCATTTTTGTCTCAAATATTGAGTAACCTAGAGTTACCTCCTGCTTGCCATGTCTTCCTCCTTGTGGATTTTGTGATTTTGAAAGCAGTATTTCAAAAACTGTTCAGGATAGAAAAATAATTCTAGCAATTGCTTTTCTCCTTTCTCTGCTACAATGGAGGATGTTCATTCTTTTTTTAAGTGACATCAGAAGTCTAGTCTTGCTTTGTGTCAAAGACAGTCTCTGGACATATACTGAGTCCTGATAAGAAGGCTTGGTCCTGGATGACTTGTGCATCAGAAGAGTTTGTTGATTTGGAGGTTGCTGTTATTTTCCTTACTGTCCTTCTTCACAGATGGCAAGCCTTGCATCTCACCTTGCTAGGGCCCACTGAGTCGGCTGCTGGTGCTGTGCTCCTCAWGGACTGTCAGCCAGGGGACAGCTTGATAACTACCTTGTGTTTCAGCCTCATGGAGAGCTCAGAATCTCAGGGACAAGAGGTTAATTGGAACAGATGTTATTTCAGAAATTGCATGATGCCCAGAAATCACATCTTTTCCTCCCTGAGCCTTTTCAGTGGTGTTGGACTGTGTGATCTCTCTTGTTTCTCTCACACTGGGCTCCTTTTCATCTTTTGAATCACTCCAAACAATGGCAAYCTTTACAAATACAACAAGACCTCCTCTTTATATCAGGCATTCTTCCCTCTAGGGATGCAAGCGATCTGAGCTGCAGCAAGAAGTAATTAAGGCCATTTTTAAAAGCTGTGTGTTTCCCCCTTTATAGCTTTAGCAAAAGTTGTGTCTAATTTATACTTCAGTGGTGTGTTTATGCTCTCTGCTGGTTTTGACCTCTTCCTTTGAAATATGCTTGTATTGTTTCAAAGAGGTCTCAGATTTACTTTAAGTTTCCCCAAAAGGATTGATGTAAGAACTTTTTGACTTTAGACCATTCTGCTTCTCTCAGAGTGGGAAACAAATAGAGTATTCCTCATATTTTTGAAAATTTGCTCTTTGCTGGTTTGAAAGAATGCAGCAGAAACACCTCTGAGATTACATGCGCAATTATGTCCCAGTACTACTTCTGTTAGGGGGAATGAGAAAAAAAATGTTAAGGGATTCCCCTCCTCCCAGTGAATCAGGTCCCTGAGCTCATTATTATGAACAGCAGATAGAGAGGTAAGAGATGGAAACTAAATCTGAAATCATAAACTCATTAACAGACATGTATGGCCATCTCCCACATGGCCATGAATGTGGGCCATCAGGTATTTCTGAATAACTGTTGAGGTCTGAAGTGTGCCATAGGGAAAACAAACATTTCTTCACTGAATAATCCCTCTCAGTAGCTTCATGGCAAGGTTGAACTTATGCAAAGTAGTAGGTGTAAGTGAAGGAATAGAGTTGAAGGATATTGGTGGCCTGCCCCTCTTAGGAAAAGTCTCAGGTCCTGACCAAACCATCCATTACTGGCAGTAAAGTGCTATTACTGCAGAGCATGATTTGTGTGGCCTCTTCCTTGCCTGTGGGCATTAATTGATCTTAGGGTTTAAAAGCTGCTGGAAAGTCAAAGCTAAGGTACAACCTGGATAAAACCAAAGGAACTTCCTCTGATGTTTGTCACAAACTTTCAGCCAATATRAGAATGTACCTTGTCATCACACTTGTTCCAGCTGTTCCACAGGTGTCTGTATCACATCATGGCTTATCTCCAAGCAGCTGCAAAAGTTAGTGGGAAATCTTCTTGACCCTCTGATAGGGACAGGGTGGGGGTAACCTGTAAATGTTTAAGATAAGTCACATGCATCTCATTGGGACAGAGATAGCAAGTGACAGGTTTTAGTATTATTGCCTTAATACAAACCCTGAATTACTCTGCTGATTGCAATAAGAATAGGAATCAGAACTTCACAAAGCCCATTGATCTTGTTATCTGAACTTCATATTTTCTTGCAAACCTTCTGGACTTGGACAATTCCTCAGTTGTCTTGGAAACTCTGAGACTTTTTCCAAGGATCATTTGCAGTCATCACTTGAATACATTTCCAGTCATATGCCTAGAAATAGAATCTAGACCTTGATAATAATGTGTCCTCCAATAAGAATGTTCACAGACTGAAATGGAAGAAAAAGGTACATAGTATCTTGCTATTCCTACAAATAACAGTGGGTATGTCGCTGTTTTCCCCACGGATGAGTAGAGAAACGGCACGAAGTCCAGGCTAAGGGATAAATGGAAGCATTTTAATGAACTCTCAGAAGACTTTAATATGTTAGTTCACAACGTATATTAAATGGCATAAGGTAATTGGTTTTTTGCCATCCACCCCTTAAGGGAATTGGTTAAGTTCTAAGACACCCATCTCTGAATGTTTTTCTAGTTAGAGCCATAACAATTCTGCAAAACAACCTGCAGCTGCAAGAAGTTTACAAAACTATAACATTGTTTTGAGTTACTTGCATGGGAAAGACAGAACTCTCACAAAAATGCTGCAGAGAGCTGAAGAAATTCTCTGCTGGAGCTTTTTCAGCATCCATATARGTAGGCTGGTTTCTCTGAGGATTCTTCCTAATTTGTGAGACAATGCTCTTGATAAGTGACCTATATGTCCTTCCAAGACTCGAGGAACTCTAACACCATTATTGTGATAGACTAGTTTCCATTGCACTCTATAACCCTGGGTTTCAGAAAGACTAACTGAGATCTACCAACAGACAGCACTGAGGTGAGAAAGAGCTGAAGCCTCTTCCAATAATATAAACCCAACCAAGAGCCATAAAGGAGGATCACCAAAATAGAACCCTTAATCTCATACTGTCACATATTGTCTCTCTCTTTCTTGACACTGGTCTCAGTTAGCAGTGAAAGTGATTTTCCTTTTAATGACGATGTTCTAAAAAAATTTATGATGGCAATCCTCAATTCCCCTTGTAGCACTCATTCATAGATTCTTAGTAATGTGCAGCATTCTTTATTTCTGTCCAATAGGGTGAAGTAATCTGTAATGGCAAAATAGAAAAGTAAAAGAAAAAGAGAAAGAAAAATATACTTGTGGAAAAATCCTCAGATATGAAAGAATATTTGTGCATAAGTACATATATCTTCAATATATATATATTTATTATATAGGCAAGACATCAAAATCCAGCCTTGATATAAAATCCAACAGTGAAAGGCAGATACATCCTTGTCAAAACTAGCAATGTCCAAGTTGTGCTGTTATTTTACCAATAAAAAAATCAGTCATAATTGGCAAGGTCAGTGATACTTTGGATATACAGGGGAAAGAAAAGAAAGAAGTTATTTGTTACAAATTCTTGTCCACATTCATTGGAAATCTCTTGGAAGATAAGTAAGTTATAAACACTATCAAGAGATCTGATGCAGCACTGAGCCTGACAGCTGTTASTGAAAGTAGTTTGCTGTGCTGCAGGCATCAATACACCAATATTATGGCTTTAACTTCTTCAAAAGTTTTATTGTTTAAAATATCAGATGAGGAAGAGGCTTCCTGTAGTTATTTAAAGTGAAAGCCTGGAGGGATTTTAAATGCAGTCAAACAGAATAAATGTACTACAAAATGTTGGAGTAAAAAGAAACTGTGTCATTAATTATATATCTCAGGGTTGCTTTTCACAGGTGTGGTCAACACTCAAAGTAACAACGTTTTTAGATATTCTGCTTCTGCTTGAGAGTTGTATTTGTGGGTATGATAGCACTGCAAAATCATTGCAGTAGTGGACAGGAAGAAAAGCCACTTCCATGGTCTGCAGATGCTGAAGCATCTGTGGTGTTGACCAGTGTTCTTGTAAGTGACCACTCACATCTTGGTATCTCTTCACAAGCCYCATGCCATGGGAGATTGGTACTGTGCACAGCCCAGGACCTGACTGACACAAGAACTTGGTAGACTCCAGAGAATGATGGCTAAATGGAATGGAAGTCTAAAGCACTTGAAGAGTAAATGGTGCACGCTGCCTGAAAGGGACTACTGGTGGTCACAGTGGATGGGTTGAGCCCAACAGCCAAACTTCACCATGTGGATGGAAAGATTGTTATGCCAGACCTCGTGTCCCTTGAAACTTTCTGTGGATTAAGCAATTCTGAAAGGAAACTGRCTCAAAAATTACTGCAAAGCAAACAGTATCATAATTTCACAGCTGAGCGCAGCACASTAACATGATGCCTCCTTCTCATAGGGTAGCTGGCAGGTTAGCTGCAAATATCTGGTTGTTCATGTGAAGTTTGGAAGACATGTCAGGAAATAATTCTGGTTTACATGGTGCAACAACAAAAAGAAAACTTTCCATAGAGAAAATTGTCCTTTCAGAATATCTCACAACTAGAACTGGCATTTGAAATCACGTTTGAAAGCTCTTGTTATCTATCATGAGGAAATTTCACAATTGAAGCAACATCTCGTGTATCATGGGGGGCAGGGAGGGAAAGGTGAATATTGAGTATGTACATGAATTATACCGACTGCACTGAGTCTGTGGGATGACTTAAAATTTGCTGGTCATTCTGGAGTTTCAAAAGTTTTCAAGAAGTTTTGACATGGCCACAAAAAATTATTCTGCAAAAAGAATTCGAACTTTTGAAGACTATGTGATGATTCCTCTAAAGATAGATAAAAATAAAACTAGAAAATAAAGCTTGAGATGTCATGTAGTCCAAATCTTATGTCCCAGGGCTTTTTCTTAAGTCTTACTATAGAGACATTTTCTCATGAGCAGACTCTTCCCATCTGCAATTATCCTCATGTCCAGAAAGCTTTCCCTACTATTATACTCACTTTCTCTTGCTGCAAGGTCAGTGTATTACCCTGTTCGCTGCAGACGTGGACATCATATTCTCTTCTTCACTGGAGCATTTAGTGTACTGGAAAATTGTTATCATTAGCCCCTATGATTTACTTCTTCCCTTACGTTAAACAACCCCAATCCTTTTGGTCGTTCCTGTAGGCCATGAGTTGTTGTTGTTGTTGTTGTTGTTGTTATTATAATTATTCCTGTTATTACAAAGAAAGCCTTAGTGAGCTCTGGGAACATGTCTCTCTCAAAGGAACCAAAATATAGCAGTGTTCTCATTCCACAAACCAGAGCTTAGGACCTCAATCACCTGCACCATCGGCCTGGCCCATAGAAGGCCATGGGGCCATAGGGGCTTTCTAACGAAAGAAACACAGAAGTGTTGAATGGAAGGAAGGAAGGAAAATAGGAACAGAAAGCTGAAAAAACTRTTCTTGTGTTCTGGGCAACAAGACTTCATCCTATGCCCTACAAGAGTACAAGGTAGAATGAGAAAATTCTGTCATCAGCTACCTGTGGTAGAGATAACCAAGAGTGTGAAACAGCTAACAGTTTAGATTGAGAGATTTGTGACTAAACAATTATATGCTTTTTATTCCTATGCTATTCTAGCTAAGGGTTTGAAATATTAATATTTCACCCAGTCCAGGTTGCTCACTGCCAGGCTGTGTTCCCCTGATGCTAAGTGATGTGGAAAATTTACCTTTCCTCAATATTAAACAAAATCATGAGGCAGCATTTCTTTACGTAATGTGTGGTGGCATCTCCCTCTGGTAATATGATTTATTATACCCACTCTGCATTTCGCAGCATGATACTCGTGGGCAAGTATCTTTAATGAAAAGTGATGCCTGGAAAAACGTTTCCCCAGAATAAAGAGCATGAAAAGCAACTGCCGACTACTCCACATCTATGGTGATGCATGCGTTCCTCCAACACCCGGTGAAGCATGGAGATACGTTTTCCTTATGTAAATTGAACTAAGATTTAGTGGTTTTCAAAGATCCAGTGATACTTTATAACCATTTCTCACATATGGAATGAGAAACCTGAAGACAGAGTTGCTTTCTATCAGATCATCAGAGGTGCATCCATTTGTTTATACGTGTTTAGGCGAGAGAGATCAAAGAGCATTRTCATGATGCAAGTTATTCAGGGACGCCAAGTTTTATTGCTGGTTCCTGCAGCGCTTTGCTCAAAGGCTTTGAAGAGGCACTTTTGTTTCTCACTACATGAGGACAGTTTTCTGTACAGGAGGAGGGGTATTAATTTTTTTTTTTGTATTTTTGATCTTAAAAAGAATGCAATCTACCAAATCTGTACTGAACTTCACTGCAAAATTACCATCTGATGGAGGGATTGGACTCTTGAGAATCCATCCCAACCCTGCACTTCATCTGCAGGAGCCATGGGCCCAGTCCACCCATATCATACTGTGATATAACCATTCCTGCTGAATTTCCCACTAATAGACGAAAATAGCTTCCTTCAGTGTAAAGTGAAATATATCCTGGTATCTGCCTATGTAAACCACAGTTGAAGCAAATGTCTGTTTTGCATTCTGATTGTGAGGGTGTAAGAAATGAAGGTCACACCCCATAGACTGACAGACCTCAACTACAACTATTGAACCAAGCAGTGAGACTCAAGCGTCAAAACTCCCCTAGACCCATAAGAAGTTTGTCCCTTTTTAGAGAGATACATTTTTGACTGCATGCTGGTTTTCTCTTTCAAGTGTGGGAAATTCCTCCACTGGAGTCTCTCTTATTCAATGTAGTGTATGTGCTCAATAAGCATGCATTTAATTAAATAGAATGATGAAGGAGAGAAAAATATTTTTTTACCCCAATACAATATTCCTTCCATTTACAATGTATTTCCCCATCTGATTTTGTCCAGGACCATGTTGATCCATCCATTACAGGCAATCATTTCAGCTCTGAAGCCCTATTGCTGATGTGATCAAGGTCTTCCTGAGATTTGAACATCAGCTTCTACGTGCTCTTGCTTTTCTCTAAGATGAATGAAGTTGAATTTCTTCAACATAAAATTTAAGCCTGAAAATCTTTTATTTTTACAGAAATTATGTGATACAACTAAGACCAAACTTCCTTAATTGACAACAYTGTATTAAGCAATGCTTACAGTTTAATAAGATATAATTGTCTTGAGCCTATCCACATTTTTCCCTTAAAAATATTTCCAAGACTATCTGACACCCAGTTATAGCAATCTGTAACTTGCTGTTGTTTGAAGGAACAGTCATATGCTTTATTTTCAAAGATCTTACTGATATTCTTCCTAGAATGCAAAAACAAACATTAGGTGAGTAAAAGGCTGGGTATTTTTGCTCTACGAACATAAACATGGGGCGAAATTTCTTTGCCGAATTAAAGCAACGAATTTGTTTTTCTTTCTCTACAAAGGTTCCCAACCTCAATATCATTTATCACTGCATCATTGTACTCAACATATGGAGACAACATTAAGGTTATTTAGAATGGATTGTATGTTTAGTGTTTGTGCAGGGTTGTTACAGTAGCTATTTGCCTATGTAGGGCTATCAACTGCACATTCCATTACATTTACTTTACAGTACCATAAAGTAGATTTTCCTTTCCTCTGGTGTTTTCCTGGTTTCCAATCAGAATTCCCACACTAAAGGTAATGTAGCAGGTTTATCCTGATCATTAAGTGAATATATAGAGGGTGATTTCTGCTGTAGGGGGACTTTATTCATCTTATGGGAAAGGTAATGCATATAATATTAATATATGAAYGCAATGCAGTATCTAAAGATATATACCCCCAGGAGGCAATTTATCTGAAGGGCTGTTTTTCTGGTGTTCATTCATTTGTGTGAAGATGGTATTCCCAGACTGAAAATGAAGCAAATGAAGGGACTTCCCTGGTGGAAAGTGATGGATGATGATTTTGTTGCTAGTGTCAAGAGATGCATTAGACTAGGTTTCTCATTCTGAAAATGCTAGATGAAAAGGGATTAATTTCATGACCATTTGGGAGACTGAATTTCCATTCTTAATTATAAAATAATGCCCTATTATAATTTTCTCTGAGGTACCTTGATGATTGAAGCTGAGTTACTTGACTCAGGGACACAAAGAGATTCCAGAAGGCCAGAGGCAAAACTTGAGGCGCATGATTTACATAGCAGGATGTACCGTACTATGAAAATCCAAGCTCCTTTCACAACAGGAACCCGAGGAGATTGTCTCTCTGGCCCTCACCCTCCCTGCCTGTTCTGGTAAGAATGGATTTTTGAAAAAAGACCTGCATGTTGGGAATTAGAAAGTGAGTGCCATGATCCAAAAATATAATTCACATGAGAAACTGTGGAATGAAACTTCCCATGTATTTCCTTGATGTTTGACCCTGTACTTTTCCAAGACTGACACACGTTTTAATATGAATACTTTTATATACAGCATCACTATTTTTTTCTACCCAAGACAACGAGTTTGTGTTGTTAATCTGTTAACCCTTTGCTCAGAAAAGAGCAGGTTGAACTTCTCTGAAATCAGGAAAGACATCAATGGTGGGACTTAACTGACTAATTACAGTATCCTTTTAGAGACACTAAGACATCTCTACGGCCTCCCGTTGCAGCCCTGGCAGGTTGCAGACCCATGAGTCCAATGCCCTCCCGGGCCAGGACCCTGAAGATTTAAAATTACATGAGACATGGCCATCTGAACACAACTGAGTCTGGTTCTCACAGTGATGGGTTGGAGCCAGGGGATGTGTTTAAGGAGAGAAAGTTCAGCTCTTGGCATTGTCATTCCATGTCACTGCACTGGCATCATCAGAAACGCACTCAGCCTGTGTGATATTCCCTGGTGAGAAATGCTGGTGAGATCCAAGGCTATGCCTCATAAATGTGTCCTGACTGACAGCTATTTTGCGGTTTTGAGGTTTGAGGGTTTTTTGTTGGCATTAGTTTGTGTAACGAGAGTGCCTGAGTGGTAAGTGACAGTTGTGTTGATTTTAGCAGGAGTAAATTATAATGACTTATCGTACTGAGTTTCTGTCTAGTGTAACATGATGCAGTGCAAGGATCACCCAATATAAACGGATGCTCAGTTCTGAATTTTCATGGAACAAATGGTTATGGCTACACTTCCCTGAGAGCCAGTGATGGATGAGGTCAGGTTTCACTAATGTTCCCTGATGCATGGTGCTACATTTCTTTAATATAAACTAATCCATGTCAAGCAGTATCCTTGACTCCATTTGATATATGAGATTGGGTTTTTCCTTTTTGGACATAATGGGAATATACAGACACCTTTTTTAGTTGTATACACAAATGATGCTGTGTTCCTCTGTGCTCAGAGGTACTCATTGTTAAGCCTCTCTATGTATTAAGGAGTTGCAATAAAACACAGCTCCATTCATTAGTAGTTATCAGAAAAATACGAGGTTGCTCCACCATTTATATCAGTTAACAGCATTTCACAGGCAACATCTTCTGCCAAGTATGCCAGTCCCATGCAAGCCTAAAAAATAGAGGGGGAAATAATTTTATTAACAATTTTGCTGTACATTAACAGTTTTCTTGGATATCCAAAAATGACATATTTTTTCTTAGGTTAGGAGGGAGCCCTACCATTATATAACAGGTGTTCTCTGCAGCCCTCAGTCTTATTTATCATCTCTGTCATTTAGGAAGTTTTACATTATTAAACAAATACGGGTTCTGTTTGTATTCTGTTCATATTCTGTTTGTCCAGAAAAAAACCACTGCGCATTACTGATTTTAGACAAAAAGAAAGCTAATGGAGATAAGCTGCATTACTTTTTCTTGTCTCAAACTTGAATGGCTTCTTCAAAATGCAATTTGCTTTGCTCAACTCCTATCAGGGAATTGAGGCCTTAAACATCAACTGGCATTAGGAAAATCCAGCTCCATGTGTTTCTTTCCACACAAAGGGACAAGTGATGCATTTTACACACAGAAGGGCATTGTAACTCACTTTCAGCTGTTGTGACCTCCACTCTCTGGGTCTGCCAACAATTACCTTGAGTAATGGAATTTTTGTCGGAAAACTGAGGAAGAATGGTAAACGTTCAGTAGTGCAAAACCACTTCTGTGTCTGGGTAATACCCAGGATCTCACTGTTGCTAGAGTTTATTATGGATTTAGCCTAGAGTAAAAGCTTTTGGGTAAATTTTTGTGGTTGCAACTCGGATGGTGATCTGATGGTCTGACCCAGCCCTTTGACTATGTACCTGTGGAAGCCCTGCTCCCATAGGACTTCCACTCAAACTTCTCCATGCATGCCAAGGACAGACTTTAAAAATATCTTTAAGTTTCTGCTCCTAGATATCTTTCCACTGAGTGTTTCAGGCTGACCAATATTTAAAATAACAGCATATAGTCCTTCATTTCATGTTAGTCCAAACGAATCCTCTGAGTTAAAAGATGGTGCGCAAAGTTGAGCCCCATATCCATTTTGCAGGTACCTCAACCTTATAAAAAATTGTATTTCTACAGATGCTGGTAAATTCTCTTCCCTGGRGACTCAAGTGAGGAAGATGCTCATACTGTGCAATACAGTGGACAGCAAAGCTATCTAAGCTTGTGCCATATAAGCACAAGTTCTGGAATAGCAAGCAATTTAGTCATGTAGATATCACATGCCTAAATAATACTGCTGTGGGCTGGTTAACATCAAATGAGATGGAAAACACAGTTAAAACAGCTCTACTGCTTCCAGGCCTGTGTCAGTACCTCTTTTCAGTGCTGCATCATGCCATGCTGGTTTGGCAGCAGGTACAAAGTTGCCCCAGGTGCCTTTGCACAGAATTCATTCTCTTTCYTGTCTTCACATGAGACACTGGTGATGATATTCATCACTGTGAAGTTACTCAGTTCTATAATTATATCTACTGGGATGAAATACGATTTCACTTGGATGTTCTTATCAGTTCTTCAGAAAATCCTAGCCTCATACAACATACACCATGAAAAATCACTGTGTCTCATACTCTGTTTTGGAGAAACACAAGTCTAAGTTTCTATTGATAGTGCAAATATTGGACATTAGAGAAATCCAGCCTCTTTGGATCTGGAAAAGGACACACATCATTTTGAGCAAAGCACTCAATCAGTTGCAGTTCTTTTCAGCCAGGAAATCACTGGCATGGTATCACTGGCACTACTTTAAACGTTGCATCACTATGGTTATTAATTAATTTCATAACTCAATAACCTCCAGTTCATGCAACTMTGCTACAACAAAAGTTCTCTTACAAGCACTTCTCTACTTCAGAATGATGTGAAGCAAGCCCTGTGTATGTTTTCACATCTGATGTCCCTTTTTGTTGGGCATTTTGGCATTTGCCATCATTTGGTCTGGAAGGAAACCAAATTCCAGCATTATTCTCCAGAGAGACAGGTGTATCACCTTACATTAAGGAAATCCAGTTTCCTGCACTAGCTTTCAACCAAGTAATCCAGATATAAAATGATTCATGAAACTGAGCTTTCCTGGAAGAAACAGCTCTGTGAAGGAGGGTTTTACTGATTAAGTCTGATGAATGATGTCCTGGCTCTTGTGTCTACAATGTTCTGTGAGAACCAATGTTGTGAAAGAAAAAGGTGCAGCAGGATGGGTGTCTTAACAGAATGACAAATGTGGTTTCTTCCATGTTATATGAATTATAGAGGAAATTTTATTGCTGTGAAAGTATTCAGGTGGGTACTTTTTTCTCATCTAAAGTGTTACGTCAAACCACCTTCTTGAATTGGGAAAGCACGTACAAGGTCAGAATAAAGAAAACACCAGTATCTGCTGCTGTTTTGTCCCAGAACGGAGGACGGAGTGTGCCGTTCACGCACTTGGCAGGACGTAACTCCAGCTCCTCGCGGGAAGGGCCGCGCCGCCGACCCTGGAGCATCCCGGCCGCAGCAGCAGCAGCATCCCGGCGGCGGCTGATCCATTCTCCCGGCTGTGCTGACCTCTGCTGGTACTTTTCCGAGACGCTACATTTTCCCATTCGCGCTCATTTTCAAGCCTCTCGCATCACATTAACGCAACGATGTTTTTCTTTCACGGTATCAGTCCAGGTTTTTCTAAAACATTTGTTCCACCATGCGAAGAAGTGATGAACTCATTTTCTGTTGATGGCGTCCTCTGAGGTGCAGAAGCACAGCTTCAAATTCAGCTCTTCTTCATCTTTCTGCTCCTCAATCACGGACCAAAAGCCAACTTTCTGCTCTCCTTTGCCCAAAAAGCCATCATGCCACGAGCTCTGTGACACCTCCCATCAGGAAAACAGGGCTTAGGCTCTGTTGTGAGCCAGGCCCTCCCTTCTAACACTCACCTCCATTCCTATTCAAAATACACTAATTTACCCTATTTTTAATTTTGAGAGCTGTGCTTGCTGTGTTTGATCAATGATTTGGTCATCTGTGTCAACTGCTGTGTTATCACATCCTCTAGAACTTTCCAGTTACTCCAGTGTGACAGTATAACTTTTGACAAGGGCATGTAATGATATGGACAAGGAGAAATGAATGGATTTAAACCAAAAGGTGGTTTAGATTGAGTCTTAGGAAGAAATTGTTTACTTGTAGGGTGGTGAGACATTGGAACAGGCTGCCCAGAGAAGCTGTGGCTGCTCCATCCCTGGAAGTGTTCAAGGCCAGGTTGTATGATGCTTTGAGCAACTTGATCTAGTGAAAGGTGTCCCTGCACATGTCAAGGGTTTTGGAACTAGTTAATCTTTAAGCTCCCATCCAACCCAAACCATTCAATGGTTCTATGAAAACCCTTCCCATTCTAGAGCAGCCTTATTCAGTTGACTAGGCTTAATGTTTAAACTGGCCTTTCCATTCATGCAATAGTTCAAATGTTCAAAATAACAAGATTTATTCCAGGCTAATGGTTCCTCTTTGGCAAAATAAGACAAAGATCTGTATAGATACATTTGGAATATCAGGGATTTTCCATGTTCCATTCTCAGTATGATTCATGCCTTTTTTTTTCTCCAAATACACAAAGAACTGCCTTTCAATATCTGAAAAAGACCTCCTGACATTTCACTGTGAATTCTGGATGTGTAAGACTCAGGTGAAGCCTGATCAAGGACTGTAGATTAAACCCCAGAAGAATTTTGACACCTGTACTTGAACCCAGTTTTGAGTGTGTGGTCTCACATCTCTCTTCTGAGTAAGGCACCTTGACTATTTCAGGGGGTATGACTCAGTACTTTGGACACAGATTCTGTAGGTGCCTCCTGTGAAGCCAAACTCAATTCCTGCCTTTGCTTGGGAAACTGAAATCCTCATCTCCCTTCAGCATTCAGAGAGGAGCTGGATGCCAAATCTCTGCACCTTTGCTGCCATGGCTGTCCAGAGGTGAAATGAAGAATTGAGGATTCATGYGAAACAAAGCAGTCTCTTCTAATCTAGTGGTTACCCATTAAGCAATGCTTACATTTTTTAAAATGAATTTAGTGCTTCAGGATCTGACCTCCAATTAACATGATTGTCCTTTGCTGTTGCCTTTGAGTGTTCTGTTTTATTTTTGGATATTCTCTTTGGGCCTTTCTTCACAAGGAAACATGATCATTATTAGCTTTCTCCAAAAAAAAAAGAAAATACCGTAACTTTTTTCATTTTGGTCACTAATGATAGCATAAAAGTAGAATTTCAGTCCAACTACTAATAATTGTCAAAGAGCATTTGTATAATGATCTGTTCCCAACTTATAACCTTGTCTTTTGACTGTAAAATTGCTCTTTCAATTCAGTTTCTCAGAAAGAATGATCTTTTTCCCCATCCCTTGATTTAAGTGGCCATCCCTTCATTCATTTGTCACGTGAGTAAGGAGAAGGCTGAACCAATTAATCAAAGGCTTGCAGAGCAACACTGAGCAAGGAAATGGTTGGTTAAACCTTGCTTTCCATGTAGAATTGAGCCTTAGAAACACCAAAGTAGGTGGTTTTTTATTTTTTACAAAAACAACCTTGAGACTAAAAAGCAATTTTTTCTTTCAATTCTCTTCTGGCATCTCCCTTACTCTGGATCAAACTAAAGAGCTGCAATAAAAATCATGTCTGCAACCTCACTTTTGAGGCTTGCCTGTTTAAACATGATACTACCACGGGCTTCTGCTCTTGTAATTGCAATTTAATGGAAGGGTAAGTTAAGGGCAAGAAAGAAGAAAACTTCTAAAGTGTTAATTAATGGCTATGTAAATAACATGTCCCTGTCACAGCTGTGTGCTAATGCTTTATTACAATGGTTTAGTGTCTACAGTAGCAAGGTCCAGAACTGGGAAATGGTAGCAGGACAGCTCCTAACCAGATTTCCAGTTGGAGACTTTACTAGATCTTGAGAAGTTTTATCTGCAAAGAGTAATTTAAAGTAAAGAGGACATTGCTGTCAGAGAGTGCTGGATGACTAAGGACAATATTGACACCTGAGAGGATGTGGAAGAGAAATAGGATGAACCCTCCTCRAGCCTAGGGCTAGAGGACTGAAGTTTCAGGCAAGAGACAAGATGGAAAGCTTCTTCAAAAAATGGGACACCTCTTTGATCACTATGCACAACTCAATGCTTGAGGACTGGAAATGAATACAGAAAAAAGACCAGAAAACAACTGAGAGGAATACTTTGAGCAGTTCTTTTCCAGAAGGGCTTCCAAATGGATGAATCCTCAATGCCTTCCTAAAAATTTCATTGGACTTAAATATCTCCTATATTATGTACTTGATCTCAAGCAACAAGAGTTTATATTTAAAATGAAGACATTCTCAATTTCTTTGTAGTCTGAATGCAGGAAATTACTTCGGCTGACACTGAAATGCAAAGTTATGCTCTTAAAAATTTCATGTATATGCTATTCAACTTAAAAAATAATTTTGTCTACTCAATTTAATGGTATCTGATTTCAATTTTCTTTTGTATAGTCATCAGGAGCTAAATACTGTGTGTACCTGAATTTATTGACCCTAATCACAGAGGACTGAGCATACAGACTGATCAAAATATCACACTCTAAAACTGTGTGTAAATATTATTTCTGCTTTTTTGGATGGGTCAAGCTTATATTTAGCCAGTAGTGTTCATCAACAGTCATGATACACAGTAAAAGCAAGAATGATCTTTCCGCTCATTTGCTTTTTGGAATTAAAGAGGAAATTATTTTTCATGGCTCAGTAAAGGTAGTAATAATTACTGACAGGTTTATAATAATTCACAGAGAAGGTGTTTGCTGGTGGTTGATTTTCAAATGCAGCACCACAAGCAAATGAAATCAAATTACTTTGGAAAGCATCTTGAGGAGTGGCTACCTACTGTTCTGCCTCAAGACTGGATCAAGCACTCAGCCATTTCTGACAGATGTCCATCTTACTTGTTTGTATAAGACTTTCAGTGATGCATACTCCACAACCAGGAAATCTGTTCTTGGGCTTCAGCAAAATAAGAGTTTCCCTGGAATCTAACCTAAAGCTTCCTTACTGTATTAAGGCACTCTCCTTCTCCCTAACCTTCCTTTGAGATGAMGAACAGATTTTTCTTTCCTTTTTTGCACAAATTTTTTATATTTTCAAAACTGTTATAATGGCCTGTCTGTTTTCTTTCCCACCTCTCATCATCTTCTCTTCTTTAGGCTATCATTCTCACGTCACCTTGTCTTCCATGCCTCACAGACTTCTGACCATTCTTCTCACTCTTCTCTGAGATCTCTCCAGRTCTCTCTGAGTCTCTCCAGATCCCCAGATCTCCCTTGGAGCGTGACACTTGAATCTGGACACAGAGGTCCTAGTACAAATAAAAATCATAGGTCCTACATGCTGCAGATTTCTCTCTAGTTTGCAGTGTGTACTTGTCTTTTCAGGCATAACACACCAGTGTTGAATCACAGTCGTCTCACAAACCTCAGGCACTTTTCTGGAGAAGTGATTCTTAACCGATCAAGGTTAAGGTACCTAATCTTAGTCAATACACGTCTTTTAAACTACTTCAGTCTAAATGCAGTATTTTGCACTTCTTTTTTCTATTGCTTTTATTGACCTTATCTCAGTCTACAACCTCCCCATGATGGGAAGAAGAGGGGCAGGTACCRATATCTTCTCCGTAGTGCGCRGTGACAGGACCCGAAGGAATGGCCAGAAGTTGTGTCAGAGGAGCTTTAGGGTATTAGAAGAAGGTTCTTCACCCAGAGGGTAGCTGGGCACTGGAACAGGCTTCCCAGGGAAGTGGTCACAGCACCATCCTGACAGGGCCCAAGGAGCATTTGGACAGTGTTTTCAGGCACATGGTGTGACACTTGGGGATGGTGCTGTGCAGGGCCAAGAGTTGGACTCTATGATCCTTGTGGGTCCCTTCCAATTCAGCATATTCTGTGATTCTGTGATGCTGGTTTCACCTCTTTTTTCCAAAGTATTAAGGCAAGTTTTCCAGTCATTTTCTTTCTTCTCCAAGTGCTTCTCACCATAACATTATCTGAAAGCTTAAAAACCAGTATATTATTCCTTATGGATCACTCAAACTGTTAAGGAAAATATTGAATAATACCAGACCCTTGCAGAATTAAACTCTATATAATGCTGATTTTGCCAGGGAATTGCTCACTAAACTAACTAATGTCAAAAAATTTGCTAAAATCACTGAATTTGACACTGCTCTCACTTATTTGTAAGGCCTGGTGTCCTACAGCAAAGTAAATTAGGTGGGTTCGATATGATTAGCTAATGGCTAATGTGGGTTGTTGTGGACTGTTCATTTTTCTTTTTATGTTCCAAGCACTAATAAATATTCTCTTTGTTCCAGTAAGGAAGTCAGCCTTAGGTAAATGGGTATCTTTTTCTCATTTTTTAAAGCTGTGTGCTCTGGTGTTACAGCATCACAGCTGCATGTTCACAAACTCTCAAGGAGTCGCAGTGGAGAGGTCCCATGAGTGAGTTCTGTAGGTACTGCAGCTGACAGGCCTCTGGTTTGGAAACACCCAGCTCTCCACCCACTCTGCTCTAGTATTGCTCAGTCATCTGTACACAGCAACAGGGCAGAAATTACGTGTTATGTATTTTCAAAATTTCATCGTATGATCTCACTCATATAAAAGTTTCATGTATTATCAGTAACATTGCAGATTCTCTTCCAGCTAAAAAAACGATGAAAGATACATCACATCAAGGCGATCAGAGCCATCAAATTCTGGAATTGTCTTAAGGGTGATGCTGTCTAACGCCTGCTTGTGGCCCTGAAGCCTCCCTGTGGGCACACCTTTCACCTGGAGCAGAGCACTGCAGGGGAGCTGCCAGGGAAGGTCCCTTTGCTCTGTGAGGAGCTGGTTTGTACCTGCGGGACACAGCAGCTGGTGGGGGACCCGCTGTGTTTCCTCCTGGTACCACCCTGAGGGGAAGCTGAGGAGAAATGAGGGACCCAGCCACCTATGCACCCTCTGCACCAGCTCCGGTGTGGGCTCCTCTTCGTGGGGTCACAGGTCTTGCCAGGAACCTGCTCCAGTGTGGGCTCCCCACAGGGTCAATGCCTCCTTCAAGCACATCTGCCCACTCTAGCATGGGGTTCTCCACAGGCTGCAGGTGGAAAACTGCTCCACCATGGACCATGGGCTGCAGGGGCACATCCTGCCTCAATGTCGTCTTCACCATGGACTTCAGGGGAATCTCTGCTGCAATGCTTGGAGCACGTCCTCCTCCTCCTCCTTCTTCACTGACCCAGGGGGTCTGCAGAGACAGAAACAGAAAATGTCTGTTTGACATTTTCTCACTCCTCTCTCTGGCTGCTGTTGCACACCAGTTTTTTTCTGCCATTCTTAAATACATTATCCCAGGGGCCCTTCCACCACTGCTCGTGGGCTAGACCTGGACCAGTGATGGGTCCATCTTGGATCCAGCTGGCATTGGCTCTGGCAGACGAGGGAAGATTCCAGCAGCTTCTCATGGAAGCCACCCATTAAATGCCCCTCCTGCCCCCCAGCCTTGCCAAGCAAACCTAATACAAATGAAAGGGTTATAGCACATTTCCACAATGCTATTATTGACTGCATGTGCTAGATGAAGATTTCCCAGATGCTGCCCTTAAAGACAATGGAGACACGGGCTATACTTTGAAATTCTGAATGCTATATGGAAATACATGCCTCTATAAGCATGTCAGCATTTTTTGACAGCTTGACCATTACAACTGGAGCAATCTGATCATGTATGCATTAATGCTTATGACCAAAAGCTTAAATTGTAACACAAGTTTCAAGGAAGAACTACCAAATTCTTTGGTTATAAATGTATTTCTTCCCTAAAATATCAAGCAGTTGAGATATGTTAGTGATCCAGTCTTTGTCTGGAAATCAAAATTATTCACGTTTGACTAAACTTTAAATGCTTAGGGCTAAATATAGGTTTCTCATTCCCTTTGAGACCATATTGCCCTCAGTAACTTTAAGAATTTAGACCTCTGCCTGACTATCCCTTATCTGAGACAGTAGAAAGAAATAGTATTACCTTTAAAATCTGTGAACAATTTGGGATACATTGAAACCAATAAAAAAAGCTTTTGATGAGGGCAGAGCTGTAATCAGTGACTAATAGCGAAACTAAATAGAGAGAAGAGACAGATCATTGGTTTCATTTATCTGTCTGATGTTTTAATGATATAATGGCATTATATTCAGCAGAGCTGGGATCTGACACTGAATCACACTGGTCACTTGGGTTATTTACAGTAAGCCAACAGGAACAAGTCACCCCATTATGAAGCAGTGCTTATTACTTCCAGTCTCTTTTTCATATCATCTAAAATCTGATTTTTCTTTCAAGCTTTCAATGTTTTATGTCTAGAAGCAATCATAAAGCAATCCTGAAAATAAAAAAATAAAAATTTWAAAAAAAAAGGCTTTACAATTTCAGCCAAGCAGATTAAATGTGTGTGATGGTGGAGGGAGAAATATTAAAAGCTGCTGAAATAGTTGCTGCCATACATGCAACTTCAGAGCACAGGGCAGAGTCCAGGTTTTGGAGTGGCCCCTGCCTCACTGCCGTGGGCTCTGAGTCAGTTCAAAGTCCTAAGTTATTAATCTAGATTGTTCCCATATCCTGGGGAGACATGCAGGAATGTCCTGAGGCCAATTCATTTGAAAGTGCCCAGCTGCCACCTCAACCAGGAGCTCAGAGGGCAGGTATGAAATCCCTCCACCTCCATATGCCCTAGAGTACGGCTTGTTCGCTGCCCGCATCCCAGGGTGACCGAGGAGGGAAGGCTGGCTCAGCCCCCAGCCTTGTCCCTGCAGGTTAAAGCTGGGGTTGAACCCGGAGCACGGAGAACTCTGACCCTGCTCATGAGGGGCTGGTAAGCAGACCCAGGGCGCATCTCCCTTCCGCAGGGGCTGGGGAGCCCAGGACAAACCGGTGCCCTTCCTTCCCCACACCGCATGGGAGGAGATGTTGGTGAGTTAGTAAAAACCAGACCATTTTGCTCAGTGGCCATCTCATTTTTTGCCAAGCAGTTGGCAGTGCTGCAACATGCCAAAGAGTTTGTCACCGAGCTCTGCATACTTGAGAGGTGGGTTCATTCCTGGCCCCTGGGAATCTGAAGGAAGGCGACCTTAAATGCCTTAAATACCGGCTCGGCTCAGGCACCATCTGGAAACAATGAGCTGGTAGAAGCCAAGGTGCTGATGCACCGAATTAACACAGGTCCCAGGTGCTGACATGTTACTTCCTGCTCTCCTSTAGCCTTGTTGTGTCCCACACATGGATTTCGTGGATTTGGGCAGTGGGGACACTGCAGTCTTGAGGCTAAGGGCTGCTCTGCTGGCGTGTTCACTGCAGCTGGGGCTGGGTGACAAGTGGTCAAGATTCAAAAAGGATGTTGTTTTCCTTTTCTGCAATAAATCAATAAATTTCTCCAGGATTTTTCAATTTGTAGGTCCTTTTCAGCATATCTCTTACTCTCATCAGTTTTTTTAACTTTGTTTTTCTTAGACTACATTTTCTTTTTAGTCGCCCTTTTGTTTCATTCCAGTGTAAGATTTTCTCATTATTTTTGCTTTCCATTTGTTTATTTAATTGCATTTTATTTTTCCCCTATCTTTTCTTGGTTTCATCTTAGTTTTCCCCTCCTCCTTTCCATCACCATATTTACATTTCTCTTTCAAGGTCCACTTTCTATAGCCCTCTTCACATAATCCCTGGATACACACTCCAACCCCCATATCAATCCTTTTTCTTTTTCTGCTTATAACCTTTTGTCCTCTTACTGGTTTTTTCCCTTCCAATGCACATTTTCTCTCCCTTCTCATGCCCAGATGTTTTTCCCTCTCTATCTCCAGCTGTGCGAATAAATGACTTTTTTGTTTGTTTCAAGGAAGTTAGGTCAGTCCTGAATAAAAGTACTCTTATTTTCAGGAAACCAAAACAATGTAAATTATCATTTTGGGTTAATGTTTCAAAAAGAAGAAACTGAAAAATTGTTGAGTTTTAACTTTGAGAAATTTACAGTAAATCATAGCTGAAGTAAATTTGTAAATGTTGGAGGGACTAAAAAAAAAAGCAAAAGCATTTAGGCTTTGAGGGTGGATGGAGGTGAGGGCAGGGCAAGTAATTTGCCATTTCCTTTTTTACAGGAGTAAAGGAAAGATCTCTATCCAAAATAACTCAGGTAACACTTGCTACACCTTCAAAGGGTTTTTGTTTTGATCAAAAAAAATGTTTTGGGAACAAAACAAATTTGTCTGATAAACTTATTCTGCCCTTAATTTCTATTTCTTTCTCTTCCCCTGTCCAGACTGACTAGGTGCAAATAGCAGGGAGGCACAGTGCACTTTTTACCTGATATTTGGATGTTACTTTAAAGAAAAAGAGTTGATCTCTTCCCAAGCRGGGAGCATCAGCTGTACATTCTTGTGTTTCCCACTCCTTAGCTTCCTGGGACAGCAATTAAAATAGATCCCAGGTGGCTTAAAAATCTTGAATCACATCAAAAGCACAGAAGCTTCTTACTATTGACAGCAGTTTCTTAAAAGGGAGGGCAAATATCTTTCTTGTTGACGTTCTGCACTTCAATAGTCAATAGCATTAGTCTCAGATGAAGGCTGCAAAGTGAGAAACAGCAGCTGAGGACAGCCAGGCTCTGCCCCAAGACATACAATATGATTTCTAGTGATTTGGATTACAGTCACACCTGGGTAGCTGGGAGAAGTATCCGGCACAGACTTGGCCCTGAATGCCATGTGTTTTCTGTCCATTGTGCCTAGATCACAATCAGCAAAAAGATTTTTGGGAGAGGAGGGGAAGAAAACTGCCAATGAGAGGATATTCTTCACTCATAAATCCCAATGCATTGAAACACAGATTAGACCCCTGCTTTCTTTTTAACCATCCCCTGCCTAGAGTCACTCAATCCTGAAATTTGCTGAACTGTTCAGCTCATRTCTGCCCTGAAGTAATGAATTGGCAGGCCTATTTCTAACGGTGATTAATGAAGCTTTTCAGAGGCAACCCATTATTTGATCCAAAGTTAAAACAGTGGTTCATCATTAATCACCACACGACACAGGCTCACAGATTCATAATTCTCAGCAAGCCCATTTCATTAAGGGTCCCTCTCTTTCTTTTGTTAACCCAGGGCTCTCCTGTCTCCCCACCCCTCATGGACACCTTCCTGGCACTCCATTTCTAGATCTGCTTGAAGAAAAATTCACATGCTCTCAGGGATACTCTTTAAGCTCCACGGCCTCTCAAAACTACAGCATTATCCTTTAGATTTGAAAAATTCCTCTTCCCATAGAAAAACATATCCGATTATCAAATATGAGCCAACATTGGCACCCAGTGGCTGAACGGATTAATCACAGATACATATTCCCCTGAGCCTGCCTTTCCCACTCTTCAAGACAGGTTTTCCCCTGGGCTCTATGTGGTACTCTTATGCAGCCTTCCAGCTCTAGGCCATCTAGGCATGGCTGTGGACTGATTATGCTAAGTGAGGAAAATGCAGGTTGTGGCTGGTTCTCCACTCTGCCAGGGCCCATCAAAGCCATTCCACAGAAGTCACAAGGTRGGACCAACATCATCAAAGTGCCTGGGGCGAGGAGACCTTCACTGGCTCCCGGGAGGCTACAGCACCCACATGACACCATTTGTCACCCAGCAGATGTCCTGGATCTGCTCCTGCAGACATCACCTGCTTGGAGAAGGGCTGAAGCTCTTTGTTAGTCCTGCTGCCCCACAGTGCCCCCCGTAAGACGCTCGTAATGGTGCGAGTGGGCTTAGGCAAAGTCATAGTGAGCCTTTTATTTCTAAACTATTTTCCTGAAATTGCCAATGACTTGCCCTGGGGAAATGCGGTGTGTTGACCTTGGCTGGATGCTAGGTACCCACATGCCACTCTTATCACCCCCCTTCTCAGCTGGGCAGGGCAGGGTGGGTAGAAAATAAGATAGAGAAAAACACTTGGGTCAAGATAAAGACAGTTTAGTAAAGCAAAAGAAAAGGCTATGCACAGAAGCAAAGGAAACAAAAGATTTATTCTCTGCTTTCTACCAGCAGGTGATGCCCAGACAGTTCCCAGGAAGCAGGGCTTCTAGTTGCTCTGGAAGACAAATGTCTTCTACATGTCTTGAAATTCTGTGGTCAGGGACCAGGTATTTACTACTTTCTGTCTGAATTCTCTCCTTCTTTGTTGAAGGATCAGCTTCTTGATCAAACTTTTCCTCTTCCTTCTCCTCCCTTACTAATAGAYGATACAGACCTGTTGTTTTCCTTATCCACTGTTTCTTTTTTACTGCTGGAGCAATGACTGCAGTGTTTGGGTCTCTGTCTCAACCACAGTCCTCTGAGAGTACTGAACTGTGGCTCAGTAGGCACAGGCCAGGCACCAGTACAGTGATGGGAACTGGTTTTTACTGGGGTAGGCAAAGCACTCTTCTGTCAGGTGGCAAGCCAGTTTGTCAGGGTTACTTTCATGTTCAGGTGTGAAGTCCCAGGCTATGGGACATGAGAACCATTCTAGGAACCTGCCCAAATCCTTTCACACACCCTGCCACCCAGGGATCTGTTGCCTCCAGACACATTTCCGTCTCTCCTGACCTAAAAGTTGTCTTCTCTCACACCAGGATGACACCCGATTCCACAAACTACATACTCTGCTACAGTGTTAATTAGCAGTATTATAGAGCTCACAAGGGTGAACAAGAACCTCAGGAACCTCATAATAAAACCGTCCACATCAACCCTGGGTTGGAGGAGGGAGATGTATTCCCTCATCATCTCCACAAGATAGCTCCCCCAGCACAGCAAGGCCAGCAATGCCAGAGCAAAACACAGAGCTGTTTCTTATATTAACGTGTTCCCAAGCCAGCAAAATAGAGATAAGCAGTGCAGTCAACAAACTCCATGGCTTGTGCAGGTGTTTGCCACTTCACAACTACTGCAGCTGTAGCRCACTTAATAAAAAGCTGCCACTGCGTCGTGCCTCACATTGAGCACCAAAAAGGACCGTGGTGGGTTGGCCTTGGCTGGACGCTGGGTGCCCACCAAGCTACCCTACCACTCTCTCCTCAGGAGCACAAGGCAGGGGAGAAAATAAGATGGAAACAAAACCCTTGTGGGTCAAGATAAAGGCAGTTTAATAAAAGCAAAAGCAAAGGTCGTGTATGGAAACAAAGGAAAACAAATGATTTATTCTCTAGTGCCCATCAGCACATGATGTCCAGCTACTTCCCAGGAAGCAAGACTTCAGTATACAGAGTGGTTTCTGCACAAGACAAACATTGCAATAACAAATACCCTCCCCTCCTCCATCCTCTTAGCTTTTATATCTGACACCATAMGGTATGGAATATCCCTTTGGTCAATTTGGGTCAGCTGTCCTGGCTGTGTCCCATCCCAAGATCTTGCCCTTYCCCAGCCTACTGGTGGGAGTGGAATCTTGAAGAGACAGCCTTGGTGCTGTGTGAGCACTGCTCAGCAGTAGCCAAAACACTGGTGTGTTATCAGCACCTTCCTAGATACCGATGCAAGGCACAGCTCTGTGAGGGCTGCTGGGGGGAATGTTAACTTCTGCTCAGCCAGACCTGATGCAGAGAGGCAATGGCAGAAAAGCTGGATGGTGGCTGGCATGGAAAGGGGCCATCCCGAGCCATTACTCGGGTAATGGTTGCAGGTAGTGCCACACAASCACTGACTGTGCCTGACGGACATTCCTTGGCAGCACTTTGTCACAGCCCCCAGAACACACCGAGAGCACCTCACCCTTGGCCCTAGCCACAGTGCAAGAGCAGAAACATCAGCAAAGCGGGATCCAATATTTTCAAAATCAGAAGGTAGAGGGCAGAAAGGGAATTTCCTATAACTTTGCAAAAGCATCCAGCTCTGAAAAAGCCGAAACTTTTAATTAAAAATGGAAATCTAGTTCACTGAATTCACGTAAAAATGTTAATGYATGATATTAAAATGCTTTAATACCTACAGGATATACAGGTGATATTCAAAAATTCAATAGAATAATATAGTAAGGTAATTTGTACATAACATGAAATTAATATATATAAATTTCAAGTAAATCCTTTCTCTGTGTTTTAGAAATGGACAACTTGGCTTCCTCGGCTTCGCGGGAGGAATAGCTATGAAATATTCCTTTAGTCCTTTTAGCCAGAACCAACTTCTCCAGTAACTGTTGAAAATGCTTCATCACATTCAGCTTTAATCACAACATCTCTAATCAGATGTAAAAATTAAGGCACAGAGGAGTAAACAGCTTTTTGTTCAAGTCTAAACATAAATCTATTTGAAGTATCATCAGCTGCTTTCCCTACAGGACACTGTTCCTTCCAGCACTTACTATGACCGTGTCCATACAACTGTAGTGTTAATTAATTAGAAGCTATATTCAGGTTTTAAAACAGTGCTTTACTGTTGTAAAACAGTACCTTAACCCATTTGAGAATCCCTCTTTTCATTCCTACCCTGTTGCATTTACCTCCAACCCATTAAGCAATACTACAGACAGAAGAGAGCAAGATGCTAGTGCCTCGCACTGCAAATGCAGATATTGCATGGGATTAAAAACCCCATCTGAACAMAGATGTTCATCGGCTTACAAAATCAAACACACCTGGACGTGAAAAGGAAAAAATGTATTTAATTAAAAAGATCCTAAGGTAGTATTAAAAATACCTCAAACACAGACATATCATTGTGAAGAACTTACCACAAATAAAATTAAAGTTCTCTATGAAGAAAAGTCACATTAATTTTCCTTTCAGTCTAAGAAACTTGCTTCCCAGCAAGCACTTTCTGTACTGCAACCAAGGCTGTAAGCTACAATGTAGAACAGCACAAACAAGAAAGATACATCCGAAACCTGCTCCATGGTCACACTGAGTAGGGATGCTGAGATCATGACAAGTTTTAAAAAGAAAATAACTCACATAAGATAAAACAATATCCATTCTGCCTGACAATGACCTTGCAGCTTTCCTGGAGAGCTTTCCTGGAGAGCTTTCCTGGAGCTGTGAAATGGTAACAGTTTGACCTCAAAGAACAGTGGCCCAGTGTCCCACCAGACCACAAGTGCTCTCACCGGGTGAGCTCTGACTTGCAGACTGGGGCTGGCCCTGCAGGAATCCCAGGAATGTGCTGGTTATGACTGCTCAGTGGGGCGCTGCTCTCTGTGCATAACCTCCTGTCTCTCTGAGACATCATTCCTCCCCRGACAGCCATGTGTGATGCCAAGCACTTGGGTGCAACCAATTACTTGCAGTCAGACATCAGGGAAAGGACTGCAGGCAGAGCTTAGGCAGGAGGCACTGGGTGTGTATGGCTGTCTATGGGCATGCACTGAAGGAAACACCTCTGCTCTGCAAAAGTGCCCCGAAGCACCAAAATTTGCCTTTGAAACACCGAAAAGGCTTCTGTGAGCACAGGCTCCCCTCACCTCAGCCCACTCCTGCATAGGCTGCTTTTTAGTGCTCAGCTACACGTGYCTCCACACCCATTCAGCCTTCACTCGCTGGCTCAGCCTTTGAGAGCCCCACCTCACTGGCAGTCAAGGTGTTAATGTGATATTGGCAGCCACTCGGCGGGAAATTGGACAGCACTCCAAACCACAGAAAGTTCCCAAACTCACCCTTTTTTATTGCTGGTGATTTGGCACAGAGCCGGCTCAGCCCTGTGGGCTGACATGTTAGCCACACCTCAAGGACACAGCTCTGTGGCTCAGCGTTGCCTATATGTGTTTGAAAGAGGTTCTTTCCTTTATGCTCCACAAGCTTACAGAAGGCAARGGGAAGATTTCCTTCCCCTCCCCCACCCCATTCCTTTATTTTCACAGGCTTTGCTCATAAATGGATTGGGAATACTCGGTGGGAATATATTCTCTGTAAATAGTTTCTTCTGCCTACCTCCTCTGTGCAGCCAGGAATGGAGCCAGAAAAAGACTGTTCAAAAGAAGCCGGTCTCTTTAGTACTAGGAGTTAAGATATTCAGCTGGGCTGAGCAGATCTCAGTCCTGTCCCCTTGGCATTTATGCAATCTACGTTAGATAATGAAGTAAAATCAGACATGATCTGAAGACCACCTACTAGGCTGCCACCCACCCTCCGCATCCATCCATTACTGATGTATCAGCCTGAGCTGTCTTCTGTTCCCAGCTGGCCCTGCCCTGCAGGACCTGGCAGCAGGAGAGGGAGCAGTGCCACAGCCCTGTGCCTCAGCACAGGTGGGGTTTTGTTCCCTGGCGGAGCCTTCCCCTGGCATCTCCCCTGGCACAAGACCTGCCTGCACCTAATCTGTGACCCTGCCACAAGACTCAATAGGCACACAAAGAAGTTGGGACAACTTGAGAAGTTACCCTGTGCCCACTGCCAGGTGTGTGATCACCGTGTTACTGGTCCTGCAGCAGAGAGTGTGTGATGCTGATGGACTTGCCCTGCTCTGCCAGGGAGACAACCCTCTGGAAGGCATCAGGTAGGCAGGCTGCGAGGAGCAAATTAAGCCTCTTTGTTTTAACCAGCTCTGACAGAGCGCCGAAGGGAGCAGCTTTCCGCGGTTTCCATGTAGGTTTCTTTCCTTTAGGTGGCGGTATGTGTTTGCAGCTCCCCGCAGCACCGCCTGCGCTCCCAGCCCTGCGCTCAGCATCCTCACCCGGTGCTCAACCAGCGCTGGGTTAATTTTCCAGAAAATCCTGCACAAGCAATTAAAATGTTAATGTTGTGAGGGAAATGCCTCTGTTGAAGTAAACTCATTCGAGAGTCGGTTGTGCTCGGTGGAAGGGGAACAGTCTATTGATTTTGAACAAGGTCATATCTCATCAGACTTGCCACCTGGATTATTTTTGTTTGCATTGATCAGCTACGAAGTCCTTGATTTCCCAGCGAGTTTGAAATCACCTTAATGAAGCAGAAATTTAAGGGGGGTTATGATTTCCCTCCCAAGACTTTTCTTTATTACAGAAATGTGCTCCCTCACCTGTTTATCTCTGACCACCTGCTCACCTCTCTGTTTGTTAACCTTATTTCACTAAGGCAGCAATAACTGATGCAAAAACCTCAGTCCTGGCAGCTGCCAAATGAATTCACACCTTATACTGGGATTTGTGCTGCAGCCAGCCAGCAGTGCCTTCCCTCAGTAGGATGGGAATGCCTCGAAGTGGAATTATCTTAGAAACCAACAAATTCGGCAGCAACATTCATGTGATCATAGGGTAGTTCTGCATTTAATAGAAGGAAAGTTGTCCACCTTTTTTACAGCAGTTCCTGCCGATGGAGGCTGCACGAGAATAACCCCATTAAGACAAGGTATGCTCAGTGAGAGCATGCTGGTATTTCATTATGAGCAAGAGACACCTGGGACAGAGAAGCAGAGGCACCTAAAGTCTCATTTCATTTGCAGATTCCTTATGGTCTCTGCCCAGAGCTTGTAGTCTTTCCTCCCCAAGCCAAAGGTCTTACAATGCTCTCTTTTCATGAATGTGGTCACACCGGAAAAAGGTGGATGTGCTTTTTCATTGTATCTAAAATAGGTTATGCTATTTCTAGTGATATAGGCTATGACTCTCTAACCCAAATGCTAGGGTATTTGCATGCTTAATTCACAAGTCTAATTGCCATAATTGCACATGCTCATTAGGCAATTTTGTGTGCAAATGCTGAGTTAGGCACATAACTAGGCATAGTCTTTGCAGTGTGATTTGGTTCAACACTCATGGAAAATTTGTGAACAAATTAGACATGCAATTGAATGCACATTTTCTATGCTAAGAAGCTGGGCAGGGCCTGGCACCAAGCAGACTGCAGTCTAAACGAATGAGTAGAAAGTACCAGCCTTGTGAATCTCGGTGTAAGACTGAGTCCTTCAACCAGAGAAAAAATCAGACCTGAGCTGTCCTTCACATTATCCAAAGATCCACACCCTCCTTTCAGGCTGAGCTGGAATACTGGGAAGCAAAACAAATTTAACATTCATCTAAGAAAACAAAACAAAACAAAATAACACCACAAACCCACCAACAACAATTGTGAAGCTCTAATTTTATGATCTGATTGCTGAGGATGGGTAGAGACAGAGCCTCCCTGTCAGAAGGGAGACAAAGCCAGCCTGTCTCTTCTTATATTCCCATAGAAGACACAACAGTGAGTAACCCAAGTAGCTCAGTGTTAGCAATAAAAGATACTAGCACGGCTTTTACCCAGCACAGCTGATTTGAGTTAGAGCCCGCCTGTGCAAGCATGACTATAAGAAAGCCCAACTTTCACGGTCTGATGTTTGTAATTTCTCTCTCACACTAAAGATATATGTTCTTTTAAGAAAAAACTACAGAGGAAAATCCCCCAAAAGTAAGAATTCAAGGCACTGGAAGATTGAGTTATGGTTTGTTTAATCCTTCGATTTTATCCGTCCCAAGCCAGTCTGCAAACTCTCTTGCTCTGAATTTATGACAAGCAGGACTAAAGGGACTGTCTATAGATTAACATTGACATTTCCTTTGTGCATTAATCCTTTGAATCTCATTTACCATACATTTCTGCTGAATGACATAAAAATGATCATTTTTTTATTACTGAGTAGATTATGATGAGGGGCATTTTCACCACCATTCAGAAAAATATTGAACAGGAGTCAGAGCTGTCTTTTTACCTTTGCCTGTACGGTGGCAAGTGGGCTCCCTGTTCAAAGCCCCATCCAGCCTGGCCTTGAACACTCCCAGGAATGAGGCATCCACAGCCTCTCTGGGAAACCTGTTCAGTGCCTCACCACCATAAAAGTAAATAATTTCTTCCTAATATCCAATCTAAACCTACCCTCTTTCAGTTTAAAGCCATTGCCCCTTGTTCTATCACTTATAAAAAGTCCCTCTCCAGCTCTCTTGTAGCCCCTTTAGGTTCTGGAAGATGCTACAAGGTCTCCCTGGAGCCTTCTCTGTTCCAGGCTGAACAACCTCACCTCTCTCAGGCAGTCTTCATATGAGACGTGCTCCAGCCCTCTGATCTTCTTCTTTGCCCTCTTCTGGACTTGCTCCAGAAAGGTTCATGTCCTTAGGTACTTAAGTTGGGGGCCCCAGAGCTGGATTCCAGGTGGGGTCTCGTGAGAGCACAGTGGAGAGGCAGAATCACCTCCCTCAACCTGCACATTTCTTTGTTGCAGCCCAGGATATGGTTGACTTCCTGGGATATAGATAGATATAGATATATAGCTATAGATATAGATGTAGACCAACTTAAAGAGTTCAGCCCACAACACTCCTGTCACCCCCACAGGGTGTTCTTCTCCGCAAGAAAGGATCTTTTGAACCCGTACATGTTCAGAGAAGAGATAAATGGCATGAATAAGCCATGGTGCAGAGCTGGAAACTAAAGCAGAGAGACTGAGGGATTCAGGGCTGCTGAAGTCCTCTTTGTCACCAAAACTACAGCATCAGGAGAGGAGAGGAGAGGAGAGGAGAGGAGAGGAGAGGAGAGGAGAGGAGAGGAGAGGAGAGGAGAGGAGAGGAGAGGAGAGGAGAGGAGAGG